>WNNJ02003699.1:0-12009 GCA_012934845.2 Pomphorhynchus laevis
GATCATGCACCTCTGCACGTTTCAGAACCCACGAAATGGCGATTAATTCTTTAAGAAGTGAGATACTAGAGCTGAAGTCTCAGATTCATCAGTTTAGTTCACAATCTAGCAGTGTCTCTCAAAAACACAAGATCAATGATAATGTAGATTCTCAAACTCCCACCTGGGCGAAAGTAGCGAGTAAGAATATTAGTTCAGAAATCACTCGCGCAGTTTTAGCAAGTTCATCCGCAATCAAGAGAGGAGCTTCAAATGTAGAGATATTACGCACGATTGAACGGGAGAATAGACGTTCTTCGACAGTGGTTATAAAAAATCTACCCGTTTCAGATGATGACCGAAAATGTGTTAAGAAAATGATATCCATAATTGATTGTACGGACAACAACACACCTCTTAAGCTCGTTCGCTTACCAGCCAATCACGATAGATATCCTCCATGGCTGTTGGTAATCTCTAACCCATCGTTCACAAACCTTATTTTATCGAAAGCTCCTTCCCTTCGGCACCATGATGATTATTCTAAAGTTTTTATCAAGCCGGATCTATCCGTAGCAGAACGAGATGCGGAAAAATCTCTTCGCGCCGAGCTTATTAAGCGTAGGATCGATGAGCCACAAAAATCGTTTCGAATTCGACAAAACAGAATTGTTCAAGTTCATATTGTTCCTCATAATCCGATTAGTTCGGAAATCTCCCACGTTGAGCTGCGAGGTGAAGACCCTTCAACCATGGAATCGTCACCTCTCTGTCCATCTACTCCTATATGACTTGAACATGGTGTCGCGGTGAAGACCAACATTGTTGGTCTACACCCGACTAGTTCACGGGCTCTTAACCAGAGTTCTGATTCCGCCTCAATTGTGAAGGTTTTGGTTTTTAATGCAGAAGGTCTTGATAGGCTTTTATCTGAAGGATTTGACTCCTTTTTAAGAGGATATGACATCATAGTATTAACAGAGACATTTTGCTGTAACCCGATATCCATAAAAGGTTTTTACGTATTTGAAAAATTAGCAAAAGCCCCTATTCGAGGTCGTCCCATAGGAGGCATCGTAGTGGGTGTTAAGCCAATCATTTCGACCTGGAATGCAAGCTCCAGTGATTTTAGCGTTATCGTTCATACCCCACATATTTCAATCGTGGGTTGTTATTTCAATCCAACTATTGATGTTTCTGACATTAACATTGATTTAGTAGATATCATAGGCTTTCTACCAGAAAATCACCCTATAATTATAGCAGGTGACTTTAATGCCAATGTAAGTAGTCCATTGTCGGATAAAATAAAGCACATTGTCAATTCGTTAACTCCGTACGGCATTCAGCTTAGCTACCCTAGTGAGGGTTGGTCCTACGAAAGTGATCGGGGAAGAAGTTGTATAGATATTTTGTTTACAAACTGCAAAGTAACATCAGCTCGCCTATGCCTAGAAAGCAAATGGTCTTTACGCAGAAAACATAAGCCAGTCATTTTCAAGCTCATTCTTGATGATGTGATGACGTCATCACTCGTACAGTCGATCTCACAGCGGAGTCGTAGACTAGATCTAAGAAACCCTAGATTATCATCGCTTACAACTAATTTGCTTGGTACTGATGGTTCGAGGTACCTCGAAGTTCGAGATACACTCTTAGAATGTTGCTTTGCATCTACTCAGAAACCGACGTGCTCACCATTCAAAATTCCTCTGTATTTGCGTCAACTTCGTAGTAAACTCATTGCTATGCATAAACTTCCGACATTCAGAGCACGCGAAAGTAAGGAATATAGGGACTTAAAGTTGATCTATCGATCTTCTATTAATTGTTTGAAAGACAAGCATTTTAAGACCGAAGAACAACGTATTTTAAAGGATGCTGAAATATACCCTTGGAAGTTGAAAGTTAGACAACTTGCATTATCATCTAAGATTCCTCTTGATAAGTGGGAAAATCATTTCAGGGCTGTTTTGTACGATCCCTTGAATGAATATGTTTCTTCTTCGTATCCTTTATTACTTTCACAATTCTCCTTTACGGAAATAAATCATGACATTGATCAGATCTTAAATTCTCCATTTACTCTTCAGGAGTTAAGAGCTTGTGTATTTTCTATATCGATAAGAAAGGCGGCTGGCCCTGATGGGTTATGCATAGAGCATATCAAACAGTCTCTACATATATTAGAGCCATTCTGGTTGGGGCTTTACAATTCTATTCTGTTTGGATGTCCTATTCCTAAGTCCTGGAAAGAAGCGACCATAAAAGTTATGTATAAAGGCAAAACAGATCCTTTATCTACGAACTCTTATCGAGGAATAGCCTTAACAAATCATGCCTATAAACTATTGACTTCGCTAGTTCACCGTCGTATTATGCGATCATGTGGTTCACGTATAGCGAATGAACAATATGGATTTCGACCAGGTAGATCTACAGTTGGGGCGATTTCTACTTTAAGAGAAAGGGTAAAACAGCGTTTCGCAGCAAATTCATGCATGTATGCGTTATTTATTGATTTTACAAAGGCGTTTGACTCTGTGAATCGGTCTCTCTTACTAAGCAAGCTTCATTTCGAGTTTCACATACGCGGTCCAATGTTAAAACTACTTGCAGCCATATTGTCGCCTAATGAAATTCGTATTTCGGATGGACTGCAATTGTCACAACACTTGATCCAAAATCGAGGGGTGTTACAAGGGGATCCTTTAAGCCCGCTGCTTTTCACGCTATTCGTTAGTGACCTTCCCTTCTTTGTTTGTCAAAGCGGTAGATCCAGCTGCATAATGTATGCAGATGATTTAGTCATACTTTCTCATGATATTGATTCAGCAACAATGTCATTGAATCGTCTAGATACCTACTGCACACAAAATTTTATAGTGGTAAATCTAGATAAGTCCCGAGCTATAAAATTCAGGAAGGGTGGCCGTCTACGCGGTGATGACTCATTGCAATATCGAAATAGCAATTTTGAATTTTGTTGTGAGTATTCCTACCTTGGTATTGTTTTAAATTCGAAATGGACATTCTCGAAACATATTTCCAACAAGTGTGTCAAGGCAACTGAAAGAATGTATTCCTTCAGAAACATAGGTAATTTGTCCTTCGACGGTGCCCTAAAATTCTTTAAGGTGATGATCCTTCCTATATTGACATATGGTATTCAGGCGATCTGGCTTGATCTTACTACTGCTAATTTCCGCAAATTTGATTCGCTTCAATGGAGGTATATTAAACGTATCACAGGGCTCTCACCCATGACCTCTTCGACATTAGTGTCAGCGTTATCTCAACTCTCATCGTGTGCGTATACCTTTGCAAATTCGTTTAATCTGCCTATAACACCGGCACTCTCGATCCATCTCAGCAATACGCAGATTTCTGTTGCAAAACTTGATCCTGCTATTTATTGCACTCCGGTATTTCTTCAGAATAATTGGAAAATGCCATTTAATGCAAACCGACCGCTTGTTTGGAGAATATCTACTCATGGTTACCATGACAAATTTTGTATGATCAGGTTGCCTTGTCATTCAAGAAATTCTGACTGTTACTGTCGTTTCTGTGGACTTTCATGTTGTGACCTTCTCCATCTGTTTTCATGTTCAGTTCTTTCTACATGGAGTTTGCGCAAAGTAGATTCGATATCGTCATTTCGTAACGTTCCCACAACTTCTGCACACTTTTCGTCCTCGTGATGGATGACGACTAGCTCGATAAGTACAATAATAAGCTGACATTTTTGTATATAAATTGACTGTATTTTCTACCTCCATCGCTTACAAGCGGAAGTGAGGAAAATAAAATTTCTCAGATTATAGAAAATTATTATTATTGTTATCAAGAAAAATTATAACTGTTCTAACGAATTACAAAGAACGATTATAGAAGAACGATTATAGAAGAACGATTATAGAAGAACGATTATAGAAGAACGATTATAGAAGAACGATTATAGAAGAACGATTATAGAAGAACGAGCTTAAAAAAAAGTTTGAGATAAAATAACATACACAAATTACAAAGAGCGATTATCGAGAAAAAGTCAAATACAATAACATCTTACAATTCACAATCGGAAGAGCAAGATCCTTGCTAAATGGTCCGAGGAAAACCTTCATCAATGCAACTCTGCTGCACTTGTAATGGTCCTGCAGCTCGCTGTAAGGGTTGTAAATGTGCGAAAAACAATAGAAAATGCACAAATTGTCGAGTTTCTGATTGTCTGAATTCTTCTAAAATGAAAATTGTTCATGCGAATCCTTACGATGGATGTTCAGATTCTGCCTCCCAGTCAACTAAAATTAGTAAGGTTGCAGGTAACCCTTCTATTAACTTCACAGCTACTCAATCCGTAATGAACATACCTAAATCTCCGCTTACCGAAGTCTTATCTATGAGACAAGTTTACGACCATGTCATCCAATGGCGTCCCAACTTATTGATGTTACCAGCGTGTAATGCTAGTCGTATGGTCATCAAGATACTGACATCTTTCTATTCGTGCGTTGCAAGCAATGGGATGGACGCAAATTTTTCCTTGATAAAGGCAACAGTATTTTCTCATTGTATTTTGCAGAGATTACAAACTTCGAGAATTGGGATAGTAAGAAAAACCTTGGAGCGCAGACTAGCACTTTGGGAATCTGGGAAAATAGGCGAACTGTACAGCGAGGCAAACTATCTGCAGAGTGAAAGATCTTTGCGGAATGACAAGAATGATATGGATTGGACTAAGCGCTATCGAAATTTAGTGACTCGTGGACGGTTGGCCGCAAGTACGTCCATTTTGGAAGGTGAAACTCTATCCCGAATGCTATCACCCGACGAATGCATAAACGGCAAGTCCGTTAGGGAAGCACTATCTGATCTTCATCCTCAAGCAGCACCTATAATGCATAGTGCATTACTCTCCGAATACTTACCTGGAACAGTTACTCATCAAACTAGCCGATATTTCGTGTTGGACGATCAATGTATTATTCGTGCTTGCAAGCGAACTCAAGGTGGAGCTGGTCCATCTGGCCTAGACGCACTCAGCTGGAGGCACATGTTAACGAAATTTGGACAGGACTCGATAAATTTAGCACGGTCCCTTGCTTCATTTGCGATAAGGCTAGCGACTGAGTCAGTGGAACCCATTCAGCTAGAAGCTTTTACAACTTGTCGCTTAATCGCCCTACAAAAAAAAATCGGGTGGCATTCGGCCGATTGGAATCGGGGACACCGCAAGACGAATAGTTAGCAAGGCGATAATAGAGATCGTGAGAAAGGATATTCAACAGGTGGCCGGGATTTCCCAGCTAGCTGCGGGACAGAAAGGAGGTATCGATCATGCTGTTCACTCACTACGTGCAAGATATACATCAGGACGTGACATGTGTTTGCTAGCCATAGACGCTTCTAATGCGTTCAACTCTCTAAATCGAAATGTAGCACTGCATAACATAGAGTACGGATGCCCCTCGTTATCACGTGTACTAAATAATATATATAGTACTCCTGCAGAATTGGTTCTTGGAGATGGCAGTAGCATCTACTCAATGGAGGGTTTTACGCAAGGAGACCCCTTCGCGATGCCAGGTTTCGCAATCTCGTCACTTCCTCTTATAGCACTTATCAGTCGTTCGGTCCCCAACGTTTTTCAAAAATGGTATGCCGACGACGCGAATTTTGTTGGAAAGTCGGATGAACTGAAAACGGTATGGGATTTACTGATTCACGAGGGTCCTAAATTCGGCTACCATGTGAATCCAGAAAAGAGTGTACTTGTGTCGCATTTCCCGATCTCTATTCATGATATTCCCTCACCAGACATCAAAACCTCGATCAACGGAACAATGATCTTGGGTGCTCCAATAGGGTCTGCAGAGTTTGTGGAAGATACTATCCGGTTGAAAGCATACAAATGGACCGCACTTGTGCGAAAACTAGCAGTGGTTGCCAACATCGATCCGCACGTTGCATACTGCGGCCTGATAAACTCAGTCTACTACCTAGTAAGTCTACTTTTACTGAATCTTTCGGCGAAGAATGGTTTCAACTGTTCCTAAAACGAGTCATTACCATGCATATGGTAGTGGCTTATGGATGGCACACTGTGGCACCTCAACTTCCGAGGGTCACAGGAAGAGTTGTCGAACTGGCCAAAAAGATTGGGCTTGATCCTAATAATAGGCCGCAAAACCAGTTCATACCGACACAGACGCAGCGCTCGTTGCAGCAATACTACCCTGCACAATCTAGGCAGGAACAACAAGGAAGGAGAAAAAATCGAAAGAAGTAGCTTTCGTGGTTGTTGATCTTGTAAAAAAAAGAGTAAAAATATTTTTCGTTTTTCTTCTTTCTGAATTGGTTGGGAAGATATTATCGGGGTTAGTATTTACTTAAAAGGCTCATGACTAGTTATATGTCTAGTTATTTACTTAAAAGGCTCATGACTAGTTATCTTGTCCGCCGGAACTGCTGCAAGTATAATCGAGAAAAAAGCACGAGTAGAAAGCAGTCGATTTTGGCTATTTATAGTCAGAAATCTCGTCCCGTGATTTAGGCGGGGAATTGGTTGTTGCTTTCGCTTTTTTTCTTAAAGCAGGCGGTGACAAGATAATAAATTGTTGTAATCTATGTATCTAGTAGAGAAGATATATATTGTCTATATAGTATCCTCAAAGAAGAAGACTTTGAATCATAATTCAAGAGCCTCTTATTCTCATGACGTTGTGTCAATGTGAGAGCTTATTGAAAAATAAGGCAATGCAGCATATAAATCATTTGTATTGTGACCTAATAGCCGATTCATATCATATAAGTATACCAAAGTCTGAATAGACATGCAGTATGTAATCTGTATGATGTTCTCACAGCAGATTCTTGAAGTATAGTGTATCTTATGTAAAGTATAGTCAGTTGCGAATATAGATATATATTGCACAAGACCCAGAGTACACCACTCCAGTATTTATGTCATTGTTTATTGGCAAGTATAACACATCTAATATCCTTATAAGGAGATTACGTCCAATTAAGAACACCCTTACTAGGTAGTAGACTAGTTATAATTTCTATACCTCCAAGGATGATTTCTTACTATTAGTGCAGGTTGGCCTAGATCAGACCCCAATCTCACCAGTAAGTCCTCATCCTCTTCCTTATAGAAACCCAAAAATGACAGTAAATACTAACCCCGATAATAACTTCCCAACCAATTCAGAAAGAAGAAAAACGAAAAATATTTTTACTCTTTTTTTTACAAGATCAACAACCACGAAAGCTACTTCTTTCGATTTTTTTCTCCTTCCTTGTTGTTCCTGCCTAGATTGTGCAGGGTAGTATTGCTGCAACGAGCGCTGCGTCTGTGTCGGTATGAACTGGTTTTGCGGCCTATTATTAGGATCAAGCCCAATCTTTTTGGCCAGTTCGACAACTCTCCCTGTGACCCTTGGAAGTTGAGGTGCCACAGTGTGCCATCCATAAGCCACTACCATATGCATGGTAATGACTCGTTTTAGGAACAGTTGAAACCATTCTTCGCCGACAGATTCAGTAATTCTTTCCTTTGTCATGGATTTCAGAATTTGCTCATATGCCGCCAACTCGTGAGTATCCCTAGCCTTAGCCTTATTATTGGCTAAAACTAGGGAAACCTGTTCTATTATCTCCTCAACTTCTGTCAAGGTATAACCATGGTTACCATCCATTGTTATCATCGGTGCATCCTCCGCTGTTGGCTTTCTCAGTTCAGAGATCTGCTGCTGCAGTGTCTGAATTTGCACAAACATTTGTTGCAGTGCCTGGTTCGTTTCTGACATTGAACTCGATAGAGAGCTAGTAGAATTGGTACGAAAGACTGGGTACGACTCAATCTTTGCAGCTGGAGCTTTTTTCGGTCAGTTCAGGATAGATAAATTTGTCACTGTTTGTTCAGGAAAATTTGTTCAGAATATTGCTTAGGAATATTGTCAGGAAATATCGTTAGAGTATTGTCCGCCGGAACTGCTGCAAGTATAATCGAGAAAAAAGCACGAGTAGAAAGCAGTCGATTTTGGCTATTTATAGTCAGAAATCTCGTCCCGTGATTTAGGCGGGGAATTGGTTGTTGCTTTCGCTTTTTTTCTTAAAGCAGGCGGTGACAAGATAATAAATTGTTGTAATCTATGTATCTAGTAGAGAAGATATATATTGTCTATATAGTATCCTCAAAGAAGAAGACTTTGAATCATAATTCAAGAGCCTCTTATTCTCATGACGTTGTGTCAATGTGAGAGCTTATTGAAAAATAAGGCAATGCAGCATATAAATCATTTGTATTGTGACCTAATAGCCGATTCATATCATATAAGTATACCAAAGTCTGAATAGACATGCAGTATGTAATCTGTATGATGTTCTCACAGCAGATTCTTGAAGTATAGTGTATCTTATGTAAAGTATAGTCAGTTGCGAATATAGATATATATTGCACAAGACCCAGAGTACACCACTCCAGTATTTATGTCATTGTTTATTGGCAAGTATAACACATCTAATATCCTTATAAGGAGATTACGTCCAATTAAGAACACCCTTACTAGGTAGTAGACTAGTTATAATTTCTATACCTCCAAGGATGATTTCTTACTATTAGTGCAGGTTGGCCTAGATCAGACCCCAATCTCACCAGTAAGTCCTCATCCTCTTCCTTATAGAAACCCAAAAATGACAGAGGTCTGACAGCGAAGGCAGAAGAAGTATTTTTCAAGAAAATTCTAAAAATATTCTAAAATCGGCAATACCAGCAAAAGAAATGTAAGTACATTAACTTTTTTAACGATAGCCCAGTTAGAACAACTGGCTATCGACATGCCTACGTCATGCCATCTAAACCAGATGCATGAACCGGAATTATGTGTAGGGTCGTCAAACCCCCTCACATATACGGTGCAGGAGTTCCAAACGGCAATTGATACATTGCTTGGGACGGGTTCAGGCCTAGATGATCATCTAACTGAATCGGCGCTCACTTTGCCGGACGCCAATGATGAGCCCTATGCTTATGTCCTAGTAATGGACACCCAGGAAAGGATCCAATTGGATTACGAGTACTGGGAAGAACAAGCTTTATACAGGGCTTATCAGCCTAGGGTACATAACGTGTATCCTACGCAATCTCGAAGGGCAGCTCAAGATTTGCTTCTTGACTGGGCATTTGAAACTTTCGAGCGGCAGAGCGGTAGGGGTATTGAGCAAAATAGATGTCAACTCCCTATAGCTCATTTCCCTGCTGAAACTGTCAGGAATCTGATACATCACTCCACAGGTAGAGATCCTGGGATGATGCATGCAATTTTCTCGGTGATACCTGATTTATTCAGACCACCAATAAGAGAAATTGTAGATCAGATATCAGGGGAGGACGTGTATGCAGTTCTACAACAGAATCTCATACAATTGATGAAAGGTAATCTGACTGTAAACGAGTATATAAACATACTCAGTCAGCAAGAACCTACGTCAATAGTCCTTGCGCACCAAGACATGTTCATTGAGCGTGAATTGGAAGACATCGATCTTGGATCGTTGTTAGGAGAGATTGTTAGGCTACGATCTACATCGTACCAACGACATCCTGAGGTATCTGATGTGGCTAACATCCCTCGACTTTTAGAACAAAGTCAGGCACCAGGACATGTACGTTCAATATTCCGTAATGGAGTTAGAATTGAAACCATGCCGGTGAGTTGGCGTCGTTGGCAATCTAACGTAAGTTCTGCACTTACAAAGGCCATTCGATATCACATCAAGAAGGGCATAATAGCTCCTTTACCAAAAAGGACTAAGCCACAATACTGCTCTAGGGTTTTCTTGATTCCCAAGAAAGACTCCTATAGGTTGATCTATGATGGGCGGATATGGGATGGGTGTAAAACCCCAGATTTCTATCTGCCCTCTATATATCAAGTCCTAGATAGAGAGCATATTGTATGTAAGGATTGGTATGTCAAAATTGATTTTAAATCAATGTTCTACCAAATTCCTTTATGCCCTTCTGATTGGCTTAAAACGGCTTTTGAATACAATGGTATATACTACCATTACAAGGTCGTGCCTTTCGGAATACCTTGGGGCCCCTTTTGGGCGCAAATGGTTGGCAATGCCATTACACATTTCGCTCGTAAACAAGGGGTAGAAGCATGGACTCATATTGATGATATGATCCTGTCGCATAACTCTAAGCCAGTTCTTATGGCAGCTGTGCGTAAGCTTCTCTCTCTGTAAAAGTGGAAATCTATCTCTAAATCTAGAGAAGAGCATTCTTAGACCTCGCAAGAAAATAACTTTCTTAGGAGGCACTTGGTCGACAGATGGCGTCGAGATCACCTCGGATGCATTATCACGCTTTAGGGCGGCGGTAGCGTATCTGAGAATTTTGAAATCGCCAGTCTCTAGTCGCCAAGGAATGCGTTTGAGAGGTTTGATAAATTACTATCTACCTTTCTTTTCCACTGCGCACAAGCTCCTATACCAGGATGGGCCATGGCAGTCCTGGTTTTTGGAGTGGCTCATTGATAAGGAGCCCCTGATTCTACCTAAACAACAAAGAGCATGCCATGAAAAAATCTTTGTGGATGCTACCCAAAATCAAATTGGGATTGTTGGTTTAGAAGGGAAGGTACACACATATGACTTACCATATGATCTTCCGATCTTTGAGGCTGAGCTATTAGCCGCCTGGTGTGGTCATCAACTATACCCAGACGCTGAGATATATACTGATAATATCGGGGTGTATTACTCAGTCCTCAAAGGGAGAGCGAAAACGGTTCCAATGGGGAATCTTTTCCTACAGGAATTGCATGGTACTCCTATACAATGGATATCAACGGATAAAAATCCGGCAGACATTCCTAGTCGTTGGTAGTTACTGCGACTCTCTCCTTTTTGCTTGTTTCTACATCTTCTGACATCACAGCTAATTTCCCACATAGCTACGTGTCTTCCGTGTCGATTTTATCTACTCAGAATCACACGCGATATCACTTCGTCTGACAGCGAAGGCAGAAGAAGTATTTTTCAAGAAAATTCTAAAAATATTCTAAAATCGGCAATACCAGCAAAAGAAATGTAAGTACTTGTCCGCCGGAACTGCTGCAAGTATAATCGAGAAAAAAGCACGAGTAGAAAGCAGTCGATTTTGGCTATTTATAGTCAGAAATCTCGTCCCGTGATTTAGGCGGGGAATTGGTTGTTGCTTTCGCTTTTTTTTCATACCGACACAGACGCAGCGCTCGTTGCAGCAATACTACCCTGCACAATCTAGGCAGGAACAACAAGGAAGGAGAAAAAATCGAAAGAAGTAGCTTTCGTGGTTGTTGATCTTGTAAAAAAAAGAGTAAAAATATTTTTCGTTTTTCTTCTTTCTGAATTGGTTGGGAAGTTATTATCGGGGTTAGTATTTACTGTCATTTTTGGGTTTCTATAAGGAAGAGGATGAGGACTTACTGGTGAGATTGGGGTCTGATCTAGGCCAACCTGCACTAATAGTAAGAAATCATCCTTGGAGGTATAGAAATTATAACTAGTCTACTACCTAGTAAGGGTGTTCTTAATTGGACGTAATCTCCTTATAAGGATATTAGATGTGTTATACTTGCCAATAAACAATGACATAAATACTGGAGTGGTGTACTCTGGGTCTTGTGCAATATATATCTATATTCGCAACTGACTATACTTTACATAAGATACACTATACTTCAAGAATCTGCTGTGAGAACATCATACAGATTACATACTGCATGTCTATTCAGACTTTGGTATACTTATATGATATGAATCGGCTATTAGGTCACAATACAAATGATTTATATGCTGCATTGCCTTATTTTTCAATAAGCTCTCACATTGACACAACGTCATGAGAATAAGAGGCTCTTGAATTATGATTCAAAGTCTTCTTCTTTGAGGATACTATATAGACAATATATATCTTCTCTACTAGATACATAGATTACAACAATTTATTATCTTGTCACCGCCTGCTTTAAG
>WNNJ02003700.1:0-12158 GCA_012934845.2 Pomphorhynchus laevis
ATTTATTAGGATTCAGAGTAAGACGAAGAAAAGAAAGATGATTGAAAATTGAGGCAAGACAGTTTGAAGCAGAAACACTAAGATCATGAATACGATAAGCAGGTGCGTGAGCATAGATGATGATGTCATCAGCATATTGCATAACATGAAAGTTAAATGTATGAGAGATAGAAGGCAAATCACGAGAAGAGAGACAAACAAATGGCCTAATACGGAGCCTTGTGGAACACCGAACGGGATGGAAGAAGGATGGGAAAAATAAGAGTTAAAACAAACGCGAAAATTACGGTTTGATAGATATGAAGAAAATCAAGCTACATAGGGTAAAGAGCAGCCATAATAATGACGAAGAAGATGGAGAACAATCAAGTGATCGACAATGTCAAAAGCAGACGATAGATCAAGAGAAACTATGACACTACATAATTTTTGATCGCGCGAGATGAGTAAGTCGTTATAAACTTTAAGACAGGCAATTTCAGTAGAGTGATTAGAGCGAAAAGCGGCTTGGAAGGGAGGAAACAAGTTAGAGGAAAAGAGATATGTATTAACTTGCTTGAGAACGATACGCTCAAGGAGTGTAGATAGGGTTGGAAAAAGTGAGATAGGACGGTGCGAAGATGGTAGTGAAGGGTCGAGATATTGCTTTTTGAGGAGAGGGCGAACAGTGGCGCATTTCCAGTGGGAAGGAAATGTGCGGTTGCAGATAGACAAGTTGAACAAAGTGGTTAGGAAGGATGAGATAGATGAGCAAATTTTTTTAAGCAAGTGGGTGGGAATCGGGTCAACAGGAGAGGTTTAATTGGGTAATGACAGAATAACCGAAGAAACTTCGTCAGACGAAACGGGAAGAAGGTGGAATAGCTCTGGGAGTGAAGTATTTAAAGAGATGGGAGTATACAAGGGGCATATGGGTAGAACGGAAATTAAATTAGATAGCTTAGATTGTAGATAAGAGGAAAATTCATCAGGATTTATATTGCAAGGGGTAGATGATCGTGAAAGAATTGAGTTTAAGATTTTCCAATGAGATTTAGAGTTGAAAGATGACTCGAGTTGATTTCGCCAAAAGAGAGTACGTTTAGTTCGCATAAGAATGATTTGGGAACGGCGGAGAGAAAGATGGGAATGACGTTGATTTAGAGTGAGTGAGGTTGGAAAACGTTAAAGAAAGAGATTAAACACACGAAAATGTGCCGGAGTCGAAGCTTACTATAGTGTCATAGTGTCAACGCTTAGTGTCGTAGTTTCTCTTGATCTATCGTCTGCTTTTGACATCTTCGATCACTCGATTCTTCTCCATCGCCTTCGTCATGATTATGGCTTCTCTTTACCCACTGTATCATGGTTTTCTTCATATCTATCAAACCGTACATTTCGCGTCTATTCTAACTCTTCTCTCTCCCATCCTTCGTCCATTCCGTCCGGTGTTCCACAAGGCTCCGTATTAGGCCCTATACTTTTCTCTCTTCTTCTTGGTGATTTGTCTTCGATTTCTCATAAATTTAACTTCCATGTTATGCAATATGCTGATGACATTTTCATCTATGATCATGCACCTGTTTATCGTATTCACGATCTTAGTGTTTCTGCTTCCGACTGTCTTGTCTCAATTTCCAATCATCTTTCTTCCCTTCGCCTTTCTCTGAATCCTGATAAATCCAAAATTATGTGGATCCTACCTCGACGCCTCGGCTTCGAACCTCCCTCCGTATCATTAAATTCTACAATTATTCCTATCGTTGATAATCTCGTTTTCCTAGGCTTCCATTTTGACAACCGACTTTCACTTAAACCTTTCGTTAGAGATAAAGTACGCTTATCTACCTTGATACTCCGCAACCTACATCAAGTTCGTAGATTGATCGATTTCCCTTCTTGTATGACTCTAATATCTTCTCTCCTTTTTTCTAGACTCGATTATTGTCTTAGTCTATTTTCCAACTCACCTAAATCCACTCTTCTTCCCCTACAACGCATCGTCAACGCAGCCGTCCGAATTCTCCTCCGTCTTCGTCGTTTTGATCATACATCCTACCATCTTGCTTCTCTCGATTTGCCTACAATTTATTGTCGTGTTCAAATTCGTCTTCTTATCGTTGCTTTCCGCCTTGTAACTCTTCATACCCCTTCATTTCTCAATCTTCCTTTTCTTGATAATTCTCGTCCTGTTTACTGTTCCTTGCGTTCCTGTAATTCCCTTCTTTTACATGTCCCAAACTACTCTACCTCCTTTGGACTCCGCTCCTTCATTGTGGCTGCTCCTCTATCATGGAACCATCTGCCCATTCATATTCGCCAATCAACTTCCTTGCCGTGCTTCAAACGACAAATCCGATCCCATTTAAACAATTTATCTGTTTGACTTTTTCGTTTTTGTTTGTGGACTTGTAAGCGTACAGCTTGTACGCATTTGCCACATTAAATAAATTTGTATTATTATTAGAAATACTACAGTCTGAATTGAACTAGGGAGCATGGCACGACTGCTGTAAACGTCGTAGTCGAATAGGCGGAAGGTTAATAAGGACGTTTGTAAGTTTATAATCAATCAGAATGAAGAGATCACCGGGAGAGATATAATTAAGAGGAAGTGAAAAGAGTGAAGAATTGAGTAATCACTAGTTGGATAGGTAGATTGCGTGTAGAATTCACGACCAGAGGAAGTCGTTGCTGCCCGCAGCTTGATCACGTTTAAATCACTATGGTGCAAGTGGATAGATGAACAATCACGCAAATCAGCACCTCTGCTGAAATATCCTTTTTAGTTACGATATTCACAGCTCCGTTGATTGACTATTTTTTTATTTTTTTTATTTTTTGGACCCTGCCTGAAAAGCCTTTTGGATTTGGCATGTATTTGTATAAATAAATACATTATATTTTTAAAGTAAAAAATTTGAAATAAAAATCATGTTTTATCAATAGACTAGTAAATAATATATTTCGTATCACAACGATGATTAGAGATCATCAAGAACTGACATGTTATCGGTTCCAGATCCCATATCTCGAACCAACGTAGTAATACGGCCAAATGCATACTCATGAAGTATTTAATCTATTAAAATTCAAATGTTTCTTATACATTTAAATATGTTATATTTACAATATAAATAAACAATTGATAAAATTGATGTTCATTTAATGTTCATATTTAAATATCTTTTAAAATTGCGTTCGGAGAGAATGTGATCATAAGTTGGCTCTTTCTCCGAGAAAAATGAGAAAAATAGTTTTTTGTATTTCCTAAATGCGATTGCCCTTCTCAGAAAACACTAAGAGGCTAATCGCATTGCCAAAATTCAAAAATAATACTATTTTTCTTTCTCGGAGAAAGAGCCAACTAATGATATCTAAATATATACCTTCATTATAATCAATATTAGTTTTATTGGGCATAAGGTTGTAATAAATTGTATCTCTTAAACGTCAGATGAAGCATTAATTTATTAATGACATGTTCCTCGCCTTATGTTGATCAAAAACAAATTTTACAACTATTTAGCAAACGTAAAAGATCCTCACGTCAGTCAACTATCTGATCGATGGTGAGGGAAATCTATTTACCATTTCTTCATCTCTAATATCCTTACCAAGAATTTATGTGACTTATCATAACGTCCTTGATCTAATCTATGTTCTTAATATATTTTTGAGTCATCTGGTTAAAAATAGTTTAGGGCCCGATGACGTTCCTTGTATATTATTTCGTAAAGTTGCGTCACATATACACATTTCGCTTTCAGATACCACGATCATCATTTTACGAGATAGATGAGATCGCGCTTAGATTCAGGAGAAACAAACTTAAGAATTAGGAATTTTCAAATTGTGCAACGAGGGACTCGCTTGAATTGGACTCCGCTGTTTGTGGATTAGATTTAGCTCCTCTCGTCGCTTCTAGCTTATCCAACATACCCATTACAAATACATGTGATTACTTAGATGACATTGTTTATCATCAATCACCGTTGTGGTCTGCTCTGGCGAAATCCAATAGTGCTAACAGTAAGGGAAATAACACATGTGCTTTAATAGGCTCTAGTACTGTGATCTTGTATAATAACGCACGCAGTCTTCTTAATAAAATTCACGAATTGAAGCAACGTATATAATATTCCCAGCCCTTTTTAATCGCAATAACAGAAAGCTGGCTTCACTCCGATATATCTGATCACGAGATTGAAATAGCTAATTATTCTTCTTATCGTGTCGATAGGACCGGAAAGAGAGGAGGTGGGGTAATTTTATATTTACATAATAGTGTAGCGTTTATGACCTTAAGTGCCAAGTCTGAAGGTGGTACAGAAACACTATGGGTCGATATATTACTGTCCGGTCATGTGTTAGTTACTATTGGTCTTATATATCGTAGTCCAAGAATGGATGTTTGTTCCATAGTTGATACATTATTAAAGTTTGGATCCCGTAGTAATGTAGTAGTGGACGATCTTAATATGCCTTCTATAGACTGGACTAACTACATATGCTTAGATAACAATAATTATTCATCAGCATTCCTTGATACTATCAATTTTCTTAATCTAACGCAACATGTCTCAATGTTTACTCGTTCCTCTGGAAGACCATCAATCTTTGCTTGATATTTGTCTTACTTCCGATAAATATTTAGTCACTGGTATAACATATTTGGATCCCTTAGGCAGCTCTGATCATTCTATTATTCGCATTAATACAAACTTATCTAATATATTGTCACAACCTGAGTCTTCATGCATGCCAGTACAATGTTTCGAAACCAATTTCAGTTTAGTACGTCAATCCCTTCTCGGTACAAATTGGTATGATCCATTGATTTTTGGAGTTGAATCATCTTGGCAACAATTTGAAACTCTAATGATATCGCTCATTCTACGTTTATCACCTCGTAAGGTATCAACTGCCCGTGCACGCACAAATCCTTGGTTTGATAAGGAGCTTCAGGAGGCATTGAGATCCAAGAAGCAAAAATTCGTAAGGTATAGGAATGGAGAAACTGATTATAGGTCATTTAAAGTGTCGGAATCATTTCACATATCTCAAGAGACTTAAAAAGCGGCAATTTGAACAAGTACTGGTAGGAAACTCAGCCAACAATCCTAACATATTATTTAAATATGCAAATTTTATAAGTAATGTTCGACCTACTAGCTCTTTCATTGGAAACAATGGACGCATTCTAGTAGATCATTTCGATATTGCTACTGCATTTGATCGTAAATTTCTCGTATCAGCTACTACTTCTCTTCGCAATGAAATTACTCGTATCAATCCGTCAATTTTTGATATTCTTCACTTGTATACAGTTCAAGATGTTATAAAAGAGTTAAGACGACTGAAACCGTCGGGCTCGATTTGCCCAGATTTACTTCCCTCAACATATCTGAAGAATCTTCATAATGTCGTTGCTGCGCCTTTATATAAGATATTTATAGCATCATTATATTACGGTATAGTCCCGAATGCATGGAAACGCTCTTCTATCATTAAGCCGCTTCATAAGAAAGGTGATCGATCATGTGTAGATAACTACCGACCGGTTAGTTAAACCTCTGTATCGTGTATTTATTAGAGAGATTACTTTATCGGATAATCAGTAACTACCTGGAATCATACAGGTTATTTCTACTAATCAGCACGGATTCAGTAAAAGCTGTTCCACAGTAATTAACCTTTTATTGGCACAGGAAAGTTAAGGTTCCATAGTGGATGAGGGGTATGCTGTAGATGTCATATTTTTTGACTTCTTTAAAGCATTTGATCTTGTACCCCATGATAAGTTGATTATGAAGATGAGTGCATTAAACATCAATCTAATTATCATTCGTTGGATATCCAACTTTCTTTCTAGTCGCACATACCAGGTCGCCATTCACAGTACCCTTTCCGAGCATTATCTAGTTAATGCCAGTGTCCCGCAAGGATCTGTATTGGGTCCTCTGTTGCTTTGTATTTTCATTAACGATCTCCCCAGAGTGATAAGTTCGCATTCATTATTATTTGCAGACGATTTAAAAATTAGGAGAGCCATCAAGTCGGATTATGATCGTAACATTCTGCAATCAGATATTGACACGGTTCTTAAGTGGGTACGTTCTAATGGTCTGTCTGTTAATTTATCAGGATTCCGCTTTTCTCTGAATCCTGATAAATCTAAAATTATGTGGATCCTACCTCGACGCCTCGGCTTCGAACCTCCCTCCTTATCATTAAATTCTACAATTCTTTCTTTCGTTGATAATCTCGTTTTCCTATGCTTCCATTTTGACAACCGACTTTCACTTAAACCTTTCGTTAAAGATAAAATACGTTTATCTACCTTGATACTCCGCAACCTTCGTCAAGTTCGTAGATTGATCGATTTCCCTTCTTGTATGACTCTCATATCTTCTCTCCTTTTTTCTAGACTCGATTATTGTCTTAGTCTATTTTCCAACTCATCTAAATCCACTCTTATTCCCCTACAACGTATCGTCAACGCAGCCGTCCGAATTCTCCTCCGTCGTCGTTTTGATCATTTATCCTACCATCTTGCTTTTCTCGATTTGCCTACAATTTATTGTCGTGTTCAAATTCGTCTTTTTATCGTTGCTTTCCGCCTTAACTTTTCATACCCATTCATTTCTCATGAGGCAAAAAACAATGATAAGAAGACGAATTTGAACACGACAATAAATGGTAGGCAAATCAAATGATCAAAACGACGAAGACGGAGAACTCGAAAAGATGCGTTGATGATGCGTTGTAATAATAATCAAAATTTATTTAATGTGGCAAATGCGTACAAGCTGTACGCTTACAAGTCCACAAACAAAAATGAAAAAGTCAAGCAGATAAATTGTTTAAATGGGATCGGATTTGTCGTTTGAAGCACGGCAGGGAAGTTGATTGGCGTATATGAATAGCGAGATGGTTCCACTATAGAGGAGCAGCCACCAGGAAGGATCAGAGTCCAAAGGAGGTAGAGTAGTTTGGGACATGTAAAAGAAGGGAATTACAGGAACGCAAGGAACAGTAAACAGGACGAGAATTATCAAGAAAAGGAAGGTTGAGAAATGAAGGGGTATGAAAAGTTACAAGGCGGAAAGCAACGATAAAAAGACGAATTTGAACACGACAATAAATTGTAGGCAAATCGAGAAAAGCAAGATGGTAGGATAAATGATCAAAACGACGACGGAGGAGAATTCGGACGGCTGCGTTGACGATACGTTGTAGGGGAATAAGAGTGGATTTAGATGAGTTGGAAAATAGACTAAGACAATAATCGAGTCTAGAAAAAAGGAGAGAAGATATGAGAGTCATACAAGAAGGGAAATCGATCAATCTACGAACTTGACGAAGGTTGCGGAGTATCAAGGTAGATAAACGTATTTTATCTCTAACGAAAGGTTTAAGTGAAAGTCGGTTGTCAAAATGGAAGCATAGGAAAACGAGATTATCAACGAAAGAAAGAATTGTAGAATTTAATGATAAGGAGGGAGGTTCGAAGCCGAGGCGTCGAGGTAGGATCCACATAATTTTGGATTTATCAGGATTCAGAGAAAAACGAAGGGAAGAAAGATGATTGAAAATTGAGACAAGACAGTCGGAAGCAAAAATACTTAGATGGTGAATACGATAAACAGGTGCATGAGCATAAATTAGAATGTCATCAGCATATTGCATAACATGGAAGTTAAATTTATGAGAAATCAAAGACAAATCACCGAGAAGAAGAGAGAAAAGCATATGCCCTAATACGGAGCCTTGTGGAACACCGGACGGAATGGACGAAGGATGGGAGAGAGAAGAGTTAGAATAGACGCGAAATGTACGGTTTGATAGATATGAAGAAAACCATGATACAGTGGGTAAAGAGAAGCCATAATCATGACGAAGGCGATGGAGAAAAATCGAGTGATCGACGATGTCAAAAGCAGACGATAGATCAAGAGAAACTATGACACTACATAATTTATGATCGCGCGATATGAGGAAGTCGTTATAAACTTTAAGACATGCAATTTCGGTAGAGTAATTAGAGTGAAAAGCGGCTTGGAAGGGAGGAAATAAGTTAGAGGAAAAGAGATATGTATTAACTTGCTTAAGAACGAGACGCTCAAGGAGTTTAGAGAGGGTTGAGAAGTGAAATAGGACGGTACGAAGATAGTAGTGAGTAGTCGAGAGATTGTTTTTTAATGAGAGGACGAACAGTGGCCCATTTCCAGATGGAAGGAAATGTACGACTACGGATGGACGAGTTGAACAATGTGGTTAGGAAGGGTCAGATAAAGGAGCAGATATTTTTAAGCAAGTGAGTGGGAATTGGGTCAGAAGGAGAGGTTTTATTAGGTAATGACAGCAGAACCAAAGAAACTTCATCAGACGAAACGGGAAGAAGGTGGAATAGTTCTGGGAGGGAAGTATTTAAAGAGAAGAGTAAGTACAAGGGGGATATGGGTAGTAGGGAAAGTAAATTAGACAGCTTAGTTTGTAGATAAGAAGAAAATTCATCAGGATTTATATTACAAGGGGTAGATGATCGTGAAAGAATTGAGTTTAAGATTTTCCAATGAGATTTAGAGTTGGAAGATGACTCGAGTTGATTTCGCCAAAAGAGAGTACGTTTAGTACGTATAAGAATGAGATGTGAACGGCGTTGAGAAAAGTAGGAATCACGAAGATTTGGAGGGAGTGAGTTGGAAGAACGTTTAAGAAAGCGTTTATACATACGAAAAGAGTGACAGAGTTGACGCTTAGAATCACTAGAGTCAGAATCGAACCAGTGAGCATGGCGCAAGCGCCGGGAACGTCGATGTCGACTAGGCAGAAGGTTTTTGAGGATTGACGTAAGTTCAGAATCAAACAGAATGCAGAGATCATCGGGAGAGAGATAGTTAAGAGGAAGTGAAAAGAGTGAAGAATTGAGTAAGGCTGTGCAGAGAATAGGATATCGAGAAGCTTCCAGGGTCGACTTGGTGTAGATAATGGTAAAGACGGAGAAGGAGGATGGGGACGAGTAAGAGTGACACGGAAATGATCGGACAAACCAGGATCAGTAATTGACAAGGAGGTATAGTCATTGAAGCAGTTAGGAACAACAATGACGTCGAGAGTACCGCCAAAAATATGAGTTGGGCTTGTTGAAAGTAATTTATTGTTAAAATCAGAAAAAAGATTAGTTAAAGTGATAGAGTCAGAGTCAGACGGGCGATCAAGACGAATGTTAAAGTCACCGAGAACAAAAGAAGGAGTATAAGACAATGAACAGTGAGACATTAGATCTGCAAGGTCGTTAAAGAAGATACGTGATGGGGCAACTGAATATGACAGTATACAATC
Organism: Pomphorhynchus laevis; assembly: GCA_012934845.2. NCBI lineage: Eukaryota > Metazoa > Acanthocephala > Palaeacanthocephala > Echinorhynchida > Pomphorhynchidae > Pomphorhynchus > Pomphorhynchus laevis. Next base: position 9,328 of record WNNJ02003700.1, read on the forward strand.
ACAAGTTCCAGAGGAAAGGCGTTGATAATCTGCATATGAGTAAACATAGACGACGGATTGCAAGATCGTCAGAGTCAGAGTACCAGGATTCGGTAATGCAGAGAATATCGATAGATAATTGATCAAAGATATCGAGGAGCATATCAGCTTTATGAAGAATGGAGCGAGTGTTGAATAGACTAAGACGAAAAGTATGCTTAGGAGCGAGATCGACTAGCGAAGAAGACAAGTGGGAGAGATGGGACGCCATTGAATTTTTGGCCTTTTGTGTACAACGTGAAAATTTCCGTTGATTTGACGTATAGATAAGGATGACTCGCCGTTTGTTTCACGTCGATGTTTCTCAATGCGAGCTAAATTGAGCTGGTCAATATCAGAAGGGGATCGGTCAGGAAAGATACGGCAAGTAGATGAAGTGGTAAGAAGTTTAAAACGTTGGGAGAGTACCGAAGAGGCATGTGAACTATGTCGGAAAACGATTTTTAAGAGTGGAGGACTGAGATGATTGGATTTAGTGGATTTGTTTAAACGAATAAAGGATACAGGAGCGATATTATTGAAGAGGGATGGGTTATCAGCATGAAGAATGGTTGCTAGTATAGATCTGAAAGCAGATACATTGTCATCGAGGCGAGATTGTGGAGAAGCAGATTCGAAAAGCTTTAAGTTTGATATGATTATACAGCGATCGCGAGAAGGAAAACGATTTCGTTGAAGTGGTGGACGGACAGAGCTGGTAGGAGTCGAGGCAGATGAGCAGATAGAAAAAGGAATGACAGGGGTGCTTGATAGAGAATTAATATTGGTTGGAGCAAGTGTTACAGGAGCGGGGTGTTGAATCGCTTGATCAGAGATGTGACTGGAGATGATTTTAAATGAAGGATGTAAATTATTTGTAAGTGTTACATGGGAGGTAAAGTAAGGAGAATTAAGATAGGTTGGGGCATGAGTGACAGGAATAAAGTGTTGAATCAGTTGATCGGAAATGTTACTGGAAATGATTTTGATAGAAGGGTGTAAATTATTGAGAAGTGATACGGGGGAGGTCGAGTAAGGAGTACGTGAGGAGAATAAAAAGTTTGAGATTTATCTAGATTGGGGGAGGAATAAGAAAGATGAGGTACGAGATAAAAAGCTTTACTGTTAGCATTGTTAGAATGAGAAAGATTAATGTAAGTTTGGTACGTAGTTGAACGAGGAGTGTGTGAGAGAGTAGGTTCAATAATGGGATTATAAGATGCGAAGTCAGGTATTGATGCTTGATGCGAGGGAAACATCTAAAACAACATTCGTCTGAGTGGTCGTGTGTGATACAGGAGTAGTAAAGCAGGATAACTGTAGTAGTCGTACTGATGTACAAAAACCGCATGTGAACTGTTTACGTTTATACACCGAGTGGTCGGATATTTTAAACGAACAAGTGTCCATACATCACAATATTTGGAATCGCATCCAACTTCAAAGCTGGTATAACCATTATTGCATTCCGATGTGGAAGATTCTTGATCAGGAACAGGGATCTGAGATCGCGCTTGTTTAGGCATGACCTTTTATCGATAGATTGAGTTTAATCCGCGAGCGTAGCGAGTGAAACTGACAGGAATAATCTGGAATATAATTAGCTAGAATTAGCTGAAAGGAAGAGGAGTGGATTTAGGTGAAATGAAAATACTCAGACAGTAATCAAGTCTTGATAAAATGAGAGAAGATATGAGAGGCATACATGAAGGGAAATCGATCAATCTACGAATTTGACGGAGGTTGCGGAAAAATCAAGGTTGATGATCGTACTTTATCTCTAATGAAAAGTTTAAGTGAAAGTCTGTTGTCAAAATGAAAGCCTAGGAAAACGGGATTGTCAACGATAGAAAATATTGTAGAATTTAATGATACAGAGGGAGGTTATACGCCAAAGCGTCGAGGAATGATCCACATTACTTTTGATTTATTAGGATTCAGAGTAAGACGAAGAAAAGAAAGATGATTGAAAATTGAGGCAAGACAGTTTGAAGCAGAAACACTAAGATCATGAATACGATAAGCAGGTGCGTGAGCATAGATGATGATGTCATCAGCATATTGCATAACATGAAAGTTAAATGTATGAGAGATAGAAGGCAAATCACGAGAAGAGAGACAAACAAATGGCCTAATACGGAGCCTTGTGGAACACCGAACGGGATGGAAGAAGGATGGGAAAAATAAGAGTTAAAACAAACGCGAAAATTACGGTTTGATAGATATGAAGAAAATCAAGCTACATAGGGTAAAGAGCAGCCATAATAATGACGAAGAAGATGGAGAACAATCAAGTGATCGACAATGTCAAAAGCAGACGATAGATCAAGAGAAACTATGACACTACATAATTTTTGATCGCGCGAGATGAGTAAATCGTTATAAACTTTAGGACAGGCAATTTCAGTAGAGTGATTAGAGCAACAAGCAGCTTAGAAGGGAGGGGATAAGTTGGATAAAAAAAGATATGCATTAAGCTGCTTGAGAACAATACGCTCAAGGAGTGTAGATAGGGTTGGAAAAAGTGAGATAGGACGGTGCGAAGATGGTAGTGAAGGGTCGAGATATTGCTTTTTGAGGAGAGGGCGAACAGTGGCGCATTTCCAGTGGGAAGGAAATGTGCGGTTGCAGATAGACAAGTTGAACAAAGTGGTTAGGAAGGATGAGATAGATGAGCAAATTTTTTTAAGCAAGTGGGTGGGAATCGGGTCAACAGGAGAGGTTTAATTGGGTAATGACAGAATAACCGAAGAAACTTCGTCAGACGAAACGGGAAGAAGGTGGAATAGCTCTGGGAGTGAAGTATTTAAAGA
>WNNJ02003701.1:0-23546 GCA_012934845.2 Pomphorhynchus laevis
GATGTAGTAATGCAGAAAGTGTACGACCAGACCCTCACACCTGGAACGGAGGGGCCCGTGAACCCGGAATTTTCCTAATTTGGTGATCCTGCAAGAAATTTTGCAAATTGGACATTCCCACTCGACAGGGACAGGTTGAGTTGAGTGGGTAGCGTCAGACTGAGGAGGCACAGACCCGGCAAGGTGTGGGTCACTTATCATATGTGGGTATGACGATTTAGCGGCGGCTGAATATTTTGTCGTGAATCTAGGCTTACTTTGCTGCTTATCTACGTAGTTTGCCTTGTAAACGTTGTTATGTCCTTCGTGGATTTGTCGATGTGGTGTCCACTTGAAGTTGTTGAATGGGATTTGGCACTTGTAATTGTTGAAGCACTTGTAATCATTGTACTTGATGGATATTACGCACTGTTAAATCGTTGTAATCGATTTAATCGTTGAAGTAATCGTTGTAAATGTAATTTGTGTATTTACTTACTGATCAATAATATTTTAACTTAAATTAAATTAACTTAAATTAAATTATTTTAACTTACTGATCGATAATATTAGTTACTGATCAATGATATTTTAACTTAATTTAAATTAAATTTATATAAACTTAAATTTAAATTTATTTTAACTTAAATTAAATTATAATTCATTATTCCAATATTACATTATTTTAATTTTTTCAATTTGTTTGTTTTTTCTAATTGTATTATTATTTTGTTTTGGTTTAGATTAAATTATAATTTATTACTTTAATTTTATATTATTTTTATTATTAAATTCGTATTTTTTTGTCACTTATTTTATGATTTTAATTTTATTTTGTTTTATGATTCTGTTTTTTTCTTCTTTTGTTGTTTTAAAATGTGTGTAAAATTTTAGTGTACCATTGTTTTGTTTCTCGGTTTTTTATTTTTCTTTAACTATGTTAAAGAAAAAGACTAAATTCAATGTTTGATTTTTTTTATAAATGTTGGAAACACGGGGGAAACAAATTGTGAAACATTTTTTCGTAATCCTGTTGATGATACCAGGAGCTATCGAAATATAGAATTTTTTCAAATAAAGGATATCTTCTTCGTTCCTATAATAACTATATATTTCAAATGGAAGAAGATTGTGGGTTTAATATTTATTTATGTGCAATGAATCTGTGTAGAAAAATGCTGTTCAACGAACGTTTTAGAGCTTCAAATAACTACGAAAAAACACTCATATCATCGATTTGAGGGAGAGCTTCATCTAATAAAAAACTAGTTAACCTAGTGAACGCCACCCTTCCTATTCCAATACAAAAAATCAATACTTTAATGAATTCATGATGAAGTTTATAAGTTTACAACGTAACAGAATCATAATCAATTACGCCAAAGTAATGAATAATTACTATAGAATTTCCTTTGTTTCTACAAACACCTCCTACACTAATCAAATCAGCTAACCGAGTCTACGTATTTATATAATTATAAAATAAACAAAACATAATAATGCTAAATCAAAATTTAATAATTAAATAATAAAATAAATAATTGTTTTAAGATTTTTTATAATTTAAATCAAGTTAAAATAAAAAATTGAAATTTAGAATAAATTCATTTTTATGAATTGACTAATAAATAACAGACGTTGTATCATAATAAAAATTAGAGGTCATCAGGAGGAACTGCATCTTATTCTAAATTAGCAAACTCTCTTGATAGGGAAAGCGCTAGGGCCTCACATCTGATAGTTCGTAATTTACCCGTTTCTGAATGCGAGCAACAAGTTATATTAAATCTCTTTGAGGAAATCGGTTGTCCTTTGGTCGGGCAAAAACTAGACTTTCATCGACTCCCTGTACTTCATACTAACTCCCCTCCGCGGGTTAAGGTAAAAACTAGCGTCAGCCATGTGGAATCATCTTTAAAATCTTCGTTTAAGCTTAAGAATTCATCTCTCTTTCATACGGTGTACTTGTGCCCTGATTTGTCGAAACTTGAACAAGAGGAACTTTAGAGACTACGGAAAGAATTATCCGAACGAAAAAAGTCAGACCCAAGTAAGCGATATTTTATTAGAGGACATAAGATAGTGGTTTCATCAAGTAGGGAAGCCCACGCAGTAAATGTGAGCTTACCAGTACTCGGCGAAGTTTCGTCTACAGGCAACAACAATCTTTCTAACCCAGCCAATATATGACCAACGATTGAAAATGATTTAAATGTAAATCCTTCAGCAAAACTTCAAGTAAATCATCCGGGGTATCCTCTAATTGATTCTACTCCACTGCTCCCCAAATATTCCTGGAAATTAGCCGTTTTAAATATCCGCTCTCTTAGTAACAAGTTTGATTCAGTATATGATATTTTCCTTCATAATTCTTTGGATGTTTTGTGTTTAACCGAATCTTGGCACGTTGATCAGAATGATTACTCTCTTAAACGCCTCCGCTCTTTAAATCTCTCTGTGGTCGATAAGGCTCGTCAACGACCTATTAGTTCAAATCGATCAATTAACCACGGTGGTCTTATAGCTTTCTCTCACCATTGGTCTCCATTGCAATCATTACCGTTTGTTCCTCTCACTTTCGAACTACTTGGGTTCCGTGTAAAAGCCGGCTCGTTGTTTATCAATGACTACTTATTATATCGGCCTGGATCATGCCATCCGGCTGACTCTTTTTTCTGTGAACTTTCAAACTTACTTTCTTTTATCTTCCTATCCGGTTTACCTTGCGTTGTACTAGGTGATATAAATGTTCGCTTAGACCGTTCTCGTGATTCCAATACCCTAAAGACGATTTCTACATTTAACGATCATGATTTTCAAATCACGTCTCCTCATTATTCTTCTGCTACCCATATTCTTGGCGGTACCTTCGATTTTGTTGCCTTACCTACGCGTCTTGCCTTGTCTTCTTCATTGTGCATATATGATCCTGCTCTATCCGACCACTTCTTTGTTACATGTTCTCTCCCTTTGTTAAAAATCAATGTTCCTTCGAAAATTATCTCGTGTCGTTCCTAGAAATTCCTCGACTTTTCCCTTCTTCGCTCTCATATTAACCGCTCTCCGTTAATGTATCCTTCTTCTATCTACCAATCCCCTAATTACTTATGTACCCTCTTTGACAATGTATTTTGCTCTATCCTCGATGAAATTCTTCCTTTTAAAACTTTTGTTCAACCACGGCAAAATCTTGCAACATGGTTCGACTCTGAGTGTGTGACTTCAAAACGCCTCCTGCGTCGTTCTTTCAGAACTTATCATCGTTATCTCAGACTATCTTCAGAACTTGATTCATCCTTTTATCGTAACCAATTCTTTGCCATTCGTCGTTCGCATAGGCAACTTCTGCGTTCCAAGGCGCATATTTTTTTGGCGAAGCAAACTGGCTTCCGATAATGACTCTCGAACTAAATGGAAAACTCTTAATTCTCTACTTTCTCGTTCCTCTGTCACCTCCACTCTTGATCCTTCTCAATTCTCCGATTACCTAATTTCAAAAACTGTTTCTCTAATCGATTCGATCATCGTCCTTCCACAAACTTATTGTATCTCGTCTGTTCGTATCCCTGAGCTCTTTTATCTACTTGCGGTATCTGAAGATGAGGTATCTTGCCTTCTTATTTCGTTAACTTGTAAGTCCTCTCCTGCCGATCCCATCCCTACTCGAATTCTCAAATTGTTGTCAACAGACTTCACACCTTTCCTTACCATCCTATTTAACTCGTCAATAGTGAATGGAATATTTCCTGTTCTTTGAAAAACGTCTATTGTTCGTCCCCTACTTAAAAAGCCCTCTCTTGACCCCTCTCTCCCTTCATCTTATCGCCCAATATCAATTCTATGAACCTTATCTAAAATTCTTGAACACCTTGTCTTAGATCAGATAAACAAGTATATCTTTTCATCGCAGCTCTACCCTTCTTTTCAATCTGCTTTCCGCTCCAATCATTCTACCAAACTAGCATGTCATAAAGTATTTTACGATCTGCTCTATGCTCGTGACAAAGGACTGTGTAGTGTGGTAATATCGCTCGATCTTATATCTGCATTCGACATTGTCGATCACAAAATCCTTCTTTTTCGTCTTCGCTATCACTATGGTTTCTCTTCGTCCACCTTGGCTTGGTTCTCTTCGTATCTCTCCGATCGATCATTTTCCGTCCATTCTAATTCAATGTGTTCTCCTCTATCTTCTCTCTCTTGTGGTGTACCTCAAGGTTCTGTACTTGACCCTATTCTATTTACGCTTCTTCTTGGAGATTTATCTTGTATAACTAGTAAATTCTGCTTCAGGGTAATGCAGTACGCTGATGATATACTTCTTTATTCTCATTCGTCTCCTCATTCCCTAAGCAAACTTTTCGTATCCGCATCTAATTGTCTTCGTGATCTATCAGAACATGTAATTTCTTTGCGCATGTCCCTAAATCCTACCAAATCTAAAGTGTTATGGATTTTACCCTCCACTGTTTCTGTTATTCCTCCATCTCTGTATCTTCAGACCACAATTATTCCTGCTGTAGATAAACTAGTATTTCTAGGTATTCACTTCGACAATAACCTGCATCTCGATCCCTTCATTCGTGATAAAAGTAGGTCTTCAAATATTCTTCTCCGTGATATTCGTCTCGTCAGAAATTCTCTAGATTTTAGTTCTTGTAAATCTCTTATCTCCTCCCTTCTTTTCCCACGTATTGATTACTGTCTTAGCCTTCTCGTCTTCTCTTCAAAGTCATCCCTTAAACCTCTTCAACGCCTCATTAACACTGCGGTGCGCATCCGTTTTCGACTTCGTAAATTCGATCATATATCTTCCTATTTATCAAAACTTGGATGGCTAATTATTGAACATCGCGTTCGTTTTCGTCTGCTTTGCCTGACTTATCGCTTTCTCCATTGTAATTCTCCTTCTTATCTTTATCTGCCAACTCTAAGTGAATCTCACTATCTTTCTACTCACCTACGTTCCTGTGATTCTCTTCTGCTACACGTACCTATTCACTCAACCAACTTCGGCCGTCGATCCCTACATATCGCTGCTCATCTCCTTTGGATTTCCTTACCTAATCATCTGCGATCATCATCCTCACTCCGATTTTTCAAAAAGCAGCTAAAATCGATGCTACTAAACGATTAACTTGTTTTTTTATCTGTTTCGCTTTTGTGGGCTTGTAAGCACACAGTCTGTGTGCATTTGCCACATTAAAAAACTTTCATATAAACAAATTAAACTGCTATGCTATCAGGTTTCGGCCCTTAACTCCTCTGCCAATAATGAATTAAAGAATTTAATAATTTAAATTAATATTTTAAATTATTAATTTGAATTATTAAACAATTCTTTAAATTAATAATTTAAAGATTTTTTTAATTCTTTAAAGAAAATTGTTCCGACAAAGGAACACTGGTATCAAAACCAATAATGACATCTGTAAAGATAACGAATATACTTCCCGATTTAGAAAAATGATTTAGAAGAGCTGAAAAAAACGTTATTATCTACATAATATTTGATTTATTAAGAATAGAGAAGATCAAAATCTCCCCATTGCATCTGCGAACTATGAGGAGGACAACACTTATATCCTATCAAACTCTGCATCCAATCCTTTTCTGGGTTGCCACCTGAATTTCACTGTTGCAAGCACAGACAACGTCACGTTTCCACACTAATACCTGTCACATGTGGATAGACTGGAGCTCAACTTGTAAGAGAAAAAGAACTTGCGGTGTTTGTGGATCGGATGATGTAGATCATGACGCACAGTGAAAGCTTGCCCCCAGATGTACTAACTGTGAACTCAAACACATTTCTTGGTCAAGAAAATGATCGGTTAAAGATTACATGAGGAGACATTCAATTAAGAAGAGCGTACACTCCCTCCACCTGGACAAATACGGATTGTGGCTCATCAAGAATTAATGTGGAAGAGATGTTCAGTTTCTTTAGATCGCTTTAAGTAAAAACAGCACGATCAATTCAATCACTCATTGCCCATTTCACGACAAATACACCCTCGACAATAGTCTCTCTTCCGGTTGCCATGTCTTACAAGAAGAGTGCTAAATCAAATCTTCCTAATACTGATTCTAAAAAAGATCAGTATCCTCCTTTAAGAAACATATGCCTTTCCCAAGACAGTGCCTCCGTTTAAGATATCCAAACAGCCAACAAACCTTTGGAGACTGGTGGACGCGACCAACATGGAAAATGAAGATATTGCCCTTGGGCAAGTGTCTCAACCTAGTTCTGCTGGGTGTGAGCAGGGAAACCTTCTCACCTCCAGTTCCGACTAGGAGGAGGCATCCCAATCCAGCTAACTTAACACAATGCAAAGTATTCAAGAGCTTTTTTCACTGAATATCCTTCAGTGGAATTCGGGAGGTGCTTCCGCCATTAGCCTTATATCTGGTAGAGATGCAGATGTTATAGTCTTTCGTGAAACTAGGTCTATCAGGCTTCCCCAGGAAATTACTCGATGTATCCCTAAGCACATCTACACCCACTATACTCGGTACATAACCCCACGTCACTCCTCTTCATATCAAGGTCTTTTAACCCTTGTAAATAGCTCCTTAAGACCATCTTTCTTACTAAACTATTCTTGTCCACCCCTTTCTTGTTTAGCTATATCACTCTGTAAAAGCGGTAAGCGCATCACCATAGCCAATATCTATATCCGGCTAGGATAAATTCACAAGAACTGTGACCTCCTGGATCGTATATTGGGTAGTGGTTATGACATGTTACTTGGTGACTTTAAGACGGAACTTGTTGTTGGATTAATACATCAATCAGCAAAAACAGGAACGACTATCTTATTCACAAACCACCTTCCCCACCTTTCATTGCTCAACAACTAATTCTCTCGTCGACATATTACTGTCACATAAGATGTGGTTCTTGAAATCCATCTGTACTGAGCAGTCGCTTAAAAACAGACCACCTTTCATTATATAATTTGTTTGCAGATATAGGAAGATACGTTGCTTAAAAGAAGATATCACTTTGATTCATCAGAGTTGGTTTCTTTCATGCAGCTATCCAACTGTTCTACAGAATTGGTAATGAGAGCCTAACCGAATTTAATTCTTACCTCTCATCGCAAGTTACCCTGATCCTTTCGACTACCTATAAAGATCGCATATACAATCCCCTAGCTAAAGGCTACACCTCCCCAATCTCTCCATTTCCGGCAGACATGCCCTCTTGAATGAATACTGGGGCACTAGATATAGGTTCCAGCTGAGCAGGGATAGGGTGATCATCGCTCGCCTTAACCCGTCTTCGTCTTCCTTTTAGAAGATATTCAAGAAGGAGAAGTTTGTCTGCTGGAAGGATAGAGCCTTTGGTTGCATCGGTAGCATATGCCTGACAAAGTTTTGGAGGAGGCACTATCTCTACATAATTATGGAGCCAATCAATATCCTCAACTAATCCCACCTTGGTGTGACTTCAGGAGCATGGACTTATCTGTCACAGATATCCTAAACTTCTGGGGCCACTTCCAGGAACTTCTAAATCCAATGCGCCACTCTCCACTCGGGTCTGTCAGCTTTTGACAGCTAGTCAGAGAAAGGAGGTCGCCATCACAATGCTACTAGCCTTTCGACCGATGTTGATGTCGTTAATATCAGCCGTCGTGTGCTTATACCAAAAAGGAGATCGATTTCATGTCTTAAAGATCTGCGGCCTATCTCGATTCAAAACTCCTTCATTTCCAAAAATCAACGCAAAATTTATTGAATTGAATATTTCGATGCCTAGCTGGCATCATCTTCAGCAATCTGAAATGAAGGCAAAAGTGTACACGTCAACATAAATAGGAAGAAAAAAGTCAAAACAAGGAAAACCAGCGCTAATTTCGTCAATTTTCTATGTAATTCCTCCCATTATGAGATGATATCCATCCTTCTCATTTAACTTCGGCTTGAGATCGCGGATGAACAGTGATGCAAGAATCTGTCGGTGGAAGGCTTGTTGTCGATAAGCAATGACTTTAACTTCATCAAAGTTAAATGTGTGTCCGTCAAAAGGGAATGCTCAGCAACTACAGAGTGAGCCGCCGTATGCAGAGCAGCGCGATGTTCTTTTATTCTTGACTTTAACATTCGACCGGTTTGACCTACATAAAATTCCCCACAATCGCAACAATCAATTCTATAAACCAATCCTTTCTTAATAACGCGTTTATACCTACTTATCAAATTACCAATTGTTATTTGTTTTCCTTCATTAATGGTTAAGTCAATTGGAAGGTGTGCTATTCACACCTTCCAGTTGGATGTTGAATCCTTGTTTACGAATGTGCCGGTAACTAAGGCTATTGATGTGACTATTAATGCACTTGATGGGACATGGGAGAATGTTAATAATCGTTTGATAGTCAAAAGATTTTTTGAGTTTGCCACCATTACGAATTTTAAATTCAATGATCAGCTATATGAGCAAATATGGGGAATGGCCATGGGCTCTTTATTTGGGCCGGCTTCAGTTGATATCTTTATGGCAGATCTAGAAAGTAGAGGGATTAGCATTTACCCATTAAAACCAGTGTGTTGGTATATATACATTGATGATATTTTTGTGATCATGCCATGTGATTTTTCCAGTGGTAATGAGTTTATTAAGCATCTGAATGGCTTACATCCACGTATCCGGTTCAAGGTAACCTGGCCAATTAATAGTAGTATCAGTTTCTTAGATGTTAAGATTAGCCTGGGTAATTTCACTACTTCTGTATTTCGGAAACCTACAGAAACCAACTTGTATATTCCTTGGAGTAGTAATCACTCTGCTGACACAAAATTGGGTGTATTTAGAAGCTTTTGTATTAGAGCTTATAATCTTTGTATTACTCCTAATTTGGTTTATGACGGGTTGTATTTTTTGTTTACTACTTTTCTAAGATTGGGATATCCACTAAAAGAGTTAAAGCGTATTGGCGAAATCATTGAGTCTCGTTTTTATCAGCCCAGTGATAAATTGATTGGTCCCCAAAAATTAAAATTGCAATGTACAATTCCCTCGTTTGATTGGTTGTCACGCTCGTTAACATTACAACTGAGGAAATTGATAAGAATATCACACCTTCCAATGGACTTAACCATTAACGAAGGGAAACAAATAACAATTGGCAATTTGATAAGTAGGTGTAAACGCGTTATTAAGAAAGGATTGGTTTATAGAATTGATTGTTGCGATTGTGTGGAAATTTATGTAGGTCAAACCGGTCGAATGTTAAAGTCAAGAATAAAAGAACATCGCGCCGCTCTGCATACGGCGGCTCACTCTGCTATTGCTGAACATTCCCTTTTGACCGGGCACACAATTAACTTTGATGAAGTTAAAGTCCTTGCTTATCGACAACAAGCCTTCCAACGACAGATTCTTGAATCACTGTTCATCCGCGATCTCAAGCCGAAGTTAAATGAGAAGGATGGATATCATCTCGTGTTGGGATGAATTACATAGCAAATTGACGAGATTAGCGCTGGTTTTCCTTGTTTTGACTTTTTTCTTCCTATTTATGTTGACGTGTACACTTTTTTTCCTTCATTTCAGATTGCCGAAGATGATGCCAGCTAGGCATCGAAATATTCAATTCAATAAATTTTGCGTTGGTTTTAGCCATCTTTCTTCTAATTTAAATGCTATTACACCGTCGCAATCCTCATTCAAATTCAATTCCTTCATTTCCATTTACGAAAAAGTTTTACCGAGCATAGTCTGCCTCGGTTGGAATCTTCGGGGGTGGTGGTAAAAGACCCAGGGGAGTTCAGTCGGAGAGCGGCGTGTTGGATTGACTGGAGGGCTCAGATCTCTGCTGACCTGAATCCGTGACACTGGGAAGACTACTATCAACTGGTCTGACTTTCCTTGTACTTTTCTGTCTGTTTTATGTTTTAAAAACTTTTTAGTGGTTATATATTTATTTATCAAAATCTTTATTTCTATCAGTGTTAAACACTGATAGACGCAGTGATGGCATAGTGCTTAATTATTAAGATATTGAGTATTTTTGTTGGTATTTGTTAATATTTATTACGTTTAGTAATTGCACATAATATATAATTATATTTTATGAAAATGTGACATTAAAATTAAGCACCGAAATTCGAATGTCCGCAATCTCCTCGTAATATTATGCTGATTAGAATTATTAAGAAGCGTTTTGAAGAGCGACCGATTTGGACACGACTTGCCTTGGCCTCAGAAATAGATGAACAACCGTCTACATTTAAAGAAGCATTAAACTACCTTGCATATTATTATTTAAGCGGGCCTTGGAAGCGATGCTGGGTTAGACATTATTCATTTAATTATTTATACATGTTAAAAACTTATTATAGGTACGTTTTGGGTATGATGCCAGGCAGGGTCCATTGTCAAAATGCTTCCAAATTGTTGACTATCGGGCATCGTTTTCGTCATTACTTCAACAGTCTGTAGTCAAAGCAAGATATAAACCAGAACTTTGCCGAGTAAAGTATGCTTGTTTTTGAAAACTAATGGGTTACTATATCTCTAATTTTGTATCCTCTGCCATATTAACAAATTTTGTTCAAGACACAACTTGTGTGTTCCATAAAATTAGTGAAGACAACATTTATGCTTGATATAATTTATATTATCGAAGCAATGCAAATTAACATATATTTTTATTTGCAAAATTATTAATAATAAAAAATGCTGATCAATTTAAAATGTAATTGCGAGAAAACTAGTCAAGCTAGAAGGTAGGAACACTCCTGTCATGCACTGATTCGAGCATGTATGTTGCGTTTCCCTTATGCAACGCATAACTTAGGAGTTGTGCGAAATGCGTAGTATATCGAGGATCATTTGTTGGCGAGATCAACATTCTCCTGATTATTTTCAAGAAAGCAGCGGTGCTTGGCCCGACAGCGCCAAGAGCTCCATTTCCAGCGAAAGGAAGGTGTAGAGGGACCAATCACTAATACTAAATAGTATAATCACTAATACTAAACACTAATATTTCGACTCATTTTGAACCCCCGCGATTTTAGCGGACCGACCAATGTTTTTGTATTGTTGTATCCGTTAAGCGAGGCATCAAAAGTTTGGCTCTCCAGGCATCTGATGCGGACTGAAATTAGGGGTATTTGATTCTAGAGTGGTGCAAGACGTGTTGAGACATAATTCGTGATATAAGCCTACTCGTGTGCGAACCGGATGAGCAGAAAGCTTGGATTAAACGCTCATCCCCGGAATTTTCTATTTAATAAATTTTATTTAAAATTTATAAAAAAGAATTTTAAACGCCAGAGACAAAAAACATCTCCGGCGTTTTTCGTTTCGACGTTATACGTTCCAGAGTTAAACGTTGCGGCGTTGTAATTTTTGTCGTTTCCGTTCCGACGTTGTACGTTCCGGCATTTTAAGTTTTGGCGCTATACATTTCGGCGTTGTACATTTCGACACTAATCATTGTGGCGCTGTTTGCATGTGTTTAATTATAACCAAGAATTAAATCAGCTAACTGAGTCTACGTATTGTTATATAATTATAAAATAAACAAAACATAATAATGCTAAATCAAAATTTAATAATTAAATAATAAAATTAATAATTGTTTTTAGATTTTCTATAATTTAAATCAAGTTAAAAAATAAAAAATAAAAAATAAAAATAAAAAATAAAAATAAAATTTTAAAATAAACGTCATTTTTATGAATTGACTAATAAATAACAAACGTTGTATCAGAATAAGAATTAGAGGTCATCAGGAGGAACTGCTATGCTATCAGGTTTCGGCCCCTAACTCCTCTACTATTGGCCTATATTTTATTTTTTAATTCATTTAATTTCTTTATTTTATAATTTATGATGTCTAATATTTTATTCATTTTTATGATAATATACAACATATGTGCTAAGTATATTATATGTGCTATATAATATTCTGCCCATATAATATATAGGCTAAGGAAGAATAGATTGTTCTGTCGTGCCTTTTATCGTCATCACGAGAGAATCCGCTAGGTTCGGCTCGCGATGGCACTCTATTGCACAAACCGCCCTTCTGATCGATCCGTTTACTGCGTCATGGCGAGCGTGACGAACAGTGGAGCGACGTCAGTCCAGGCCGTGAGTAGCCGAGCTGTCGGAGTATGAACCGCCAGAGCAGCTGAATCGATTAGAGAATTTAATGCCTTGGCGAATGCCAACGGCCACCATGATTGCTTTGTCGTCGAGTTTTGCTTTGACGTCACAATTTGGAAAGCTAGGAGAAAGGCGCCTACATAATTTGACGAAGCGCTCAATAGTCTCGCTCGATCTGATGGTTAAAGGAAGGATTCTCGAATCCCATTAAAACTGATTGGAACTAGATCGATGACCAGTGTTTTTGTATGTTTAGATCTGCTGGAATCTCCAACTCGAATTCATCAGCCCACAGGTTTTGAGAAAATTAGGATCGCTTTGGCCGCATAGCGGAGAAGCGAATGCTGATAAGTTATTTGCGACGAGACGGCTGGTTAGCAAACAGATGCACAAATGGCCGGAATGACTGTCTCGTAAGAGGTGAGTATTCCTATAACACCAATTTAACTGAGAGGGATGTGTATCTTTGGGTTCTCTTAATCTGATTCAAATTTAATACCTCTGTAAGAGTACTGCGAATGGCGTTATAGAAACACTTAGTCTGTGCTGAATCAAAGCTGGAGCTCTGCTAAGAAGATACTGGATCTTGGGGAGTAATATGTCGTTTCGAAGGATGAATAGCGCATCTTGTCGTTATGTCGTCTCGTCTAGAGTTCTGCAGCAGTGTGGATCAGTCGTTCGAAAGCTGCATTGATCGAATATTCGATATGTTGGTGGTTGTCGCCAGGTAGAATAGAATTTGGCGCCAGGCAGAATAGCTACGATACTATAACTATATTCCGATCGTAAGAGATAATTTTGCTCTTCTCTTGTCGTATGGTGATGCCTATATATTGACTGATGCTTACAATAAGACTTACGTCATAGCAGAGCGGTTCTGCTGAGCCTGCTGTAAATCAATCCTAGAGGTACCAGAAAGATAATTTTGATTTCAGACTTTTACCTAAGTTGTTGACATGATTTGTTGACAAATATACCTTATGCGGATGAGGTATTTATGGATGTATAAAAGTCTGCATCCTTGCGGTCCGGTGAAGTATCCGATGAGATCGCTTATATAAAATAGGCTCAGCCGCCTGGACCGCCTGCCCACGAAGGAGGGAATTATACCAGTGAAAAGTAAGTAATCTCTTTGTAATTTCAAATTTGTGATTCACGAAATTAGATAATTAAGACTGGTCGGTCTGCAAACACAATGAGAATGCTCTCTCTGGGAAACCACGTGGTGGATGCTTGGACCACAGAAGATCCGTGATCTTATGGTCTGGATAGAGAGGTTTGTTTTTATTACTTAGAAGGCGTAGGTCACCCTTCTCGTCACCATCTTCGAGTTTTTAGAACAAATAAACGAAACTGGTTGGCCTCGTTAGTTGTGTGGTAACGGTTGACGAACTGATTGGTTGTCGGCCTTAACTATGTTGTGGTAGAAGAGGTACTACCAGTAGATAAGTGGAACATTCCGTACGAAGTAATTGGGAAAGTGAACGCTGACCTCATTTGAACCGGTACGCCTTGGAACGGGCATAGCGATCTTAGCGAAACTAAGAAGATCAACCCATTTTTGTACATCTTTTTAGCAAAAACCACTGAAGCTATTAGATTATCCAGCTTATATGCTATTTTGTTATAAGCTCGACGAGTGTCAAGCGTTTGTTGTTCGAAAAAAAGTGCTTCCGACACTTTTTCGAAATACAATGTTGTTATGCGCTGGTTAGTAACGTAGAAGTCAGGGTGAGTTGGGAAGTAGAGTATCGCCACGGGTGCTTCGTGATTATGATTATGCATCGTTACTTGTAATGTATCTGATCGACGTTTATGTATCTGATCGACGTTGTTAAAGGACGGAGGTTTGCCAGCTCCCGGGCAAACTAGGTTGCGACGGCCGTAATGTTCGGTTAAGCCGTTGTGAATGGCCTTAAAATCGAGAAGACAAAATGAGCATCGAACACATTTGTGTACATTGTCTCTCATCCGTGTTGTTTCCTGCGTAACCCGATCTCGAATTTATCGGCGAGCGAAGTGAATCGACGGAGACCTCGTCGCACATTACATTGTTCTTTCGAACGGTAGTGGGGATTTTTGTTCAAAGAAATGTTCCATCGATTTAATCCCGTATATCCCTTATATCCCGGGATTACTTCGTGTTTTGATCAATAGTAAATCGAGTGTATGTATATAATTTAAATCTAAGAATATTTAGGTTGTAACCATATCCGTTAAAATTATTATATTAATAATAAAGAGCGCTTTCAGGCGTGTTCATGCGTTCTCAGGCGGCTTCGTGCGTGTAAGTATTCAAATTGTATGATATCTTTTGTATAACATCTCTTGTATGTATATATTTAAAATCAAAGAATATAGATTTTAAATCTTTAAAAAAATATATTTAAAGTCTTAAGCTAAATTTTTTATGTATGGATAATAAATAATATACTTTATATAAGAATAAGATACTAAATAATCAAATTTAATTAGAAGAAATACGTAATTAACATGTATATATCCCCTCTGCTATGCTTGTCGAGGAACATGGGTCGAAACCTGATAACATAGCAGTTCTTCCTGATAACCTATTATCTTTATTCGAATACATTGTATATTATTTATTGTGGCGCGCCCAGCGCGCCACCCATGCCAGATGCGCCACCCAATGTTCTTCTTGAAGAATCGAACCCGTGAATGTCAAACTCGAGATTTAAAACTAAGCATCTATGACAAAATAATAATAAAAAATTTTCTGCTGTCTTCCTTCCTGCTTTGTGGCGATGCTTGCACGAGTGTTGGAGAGCAAATTTCAAGGTATTTATACCCTGTGAAATTGACACGTGATTATGTGTGGGAATAAGCTGTGCTCTCAGTGCAAGATGGTAGAAGACAGATGATAGAATTATGTTAAAATAATTGCATATCAAAATTATATTTCATTTTTGTCATGAGAATATAACAAATCAGTAGAAGTCTATGTGTTAACAGACGTTTCCTGATAAGTCTAGGTGATTAGCATCTTGTAATCACTGTTTCAGCCAGCGACGAAGATACAGAAATAGCTTCCATTGAACCAAAAGTTGAAAACCAAGCAAAAGATCTTGATGAAAATTCATCAGATGCATTAGATAATGAAAATGCCGTTTCTTCTATTTGCACTAAATATTTAGAAAGAATGGACAGGCATTCACTTGTACATAAGTCAAAATATGACATAAATGTCGGTGATAGAGTATTGATTGCCTTGGATTTCGATAATAATCAGAAGACAAAAAAAGCTAAACTCTCCTCTTTTTTCAATACAAATGCCGAGGTTCTTGAAGTTTTGTCAAATAACTATGTCAAAGTTAAGATTGATAAAAAAGAAGAAACGATTCATCTTTCTAGAATTAAAAAAATATAATTTTACCGCCTTTTTATTTATTTTTTAAGGTGGCGCATCTGGCATGGGTGGCGCGCTAGGCGCGCCACATTTATTAGTTAATTTATAAACATTTATTTTTATTTTAAATTTTAATTATAAATTATATTGTTATAATGAATATAAATTTTATAGAATATTATATAATTATTTATTATTTATAATTATTTATCTTTATTTTTCATTTATATATAGTATAAGATACGTAGACAGTTATTTGATCTGATTTATTTGGCTCATTAAATTTTACATATAACTACTGCGATATTGTAAATTTCTTCGACTTAATTGTTTCTTATCAAGATAAATGTTTAATTATTACCGAAAATAGGAAATCCTATGCAATAACGAATATATGCATGCAAATAATGCACAATGCTCAAGTATAAAACGTAATGTTATATTTAGCGATGCACTACGTCTTCGATGTGCCTAAATCGTAATTCTGATTTTGAAAATAGTCTAATAAAATTGAAATGCCATTTAGTAAGCCGAGGATATAAAGAAAGCATGATATATAAAGATATATGCGAGTTGAGGAAATAACCACACTAAACCTGACTAAAGACAAAAGATCAAACAAAGGAATTTATATGGTAGATCGTATCACAATGAACTACAAAATTTACTTAGATACGTGAAAAATTCCTATGAAACCGCATGATGATAATTCTCTATTGAAACAAATGGTATTGAACATTTCAGATCAAGCAGAACAATACGATCGAGTCGTGTAAGATTAAATATGATAAATTTAAAGTTAAAATTCAAAATAAAAGTCAAATTTTATGAATTCATTAAAAAAACGGACAAGTATAAGAATAAGGAATAGAGATCATCTGGAGGTGATCTGATGAACTCAGAAGACCATCAAGTTACCATCATGTGAACATCATGAGGTTATCAGGTTTCGGCATCTATTCCTCCACCTAGATCGTCCCAATTACAATTGTAAATCATCATAATATGAATGTTATATAATGTGATGCAACTATTTTAAGCCATTCTTGTATTGTTCTCTTGCATAATAATCAGATCAGATAACTGAGTATACGTATTTTGTGCTATGAAAAATAAATGAAAAATAAAGATAAATAACTTAATATTTATATAACAATAGAATTTATAATAAAATTAAGATAACAATAAAATTTTATAATGACTAATAAATAATATCCGATGTATTTGAATAAGGAAATTAAATCAGCTAACTAAGTCTACGTATTGTTATATAATTATAAAATAAACAAAACATAATAATGCTAAATCAAAATTTAATAATTAAATAATAAAATTAATAATTGTTTTTAGATTTTCTATATATTTAATAAAGTTAAAAAATAAAGATAAAAAATAAAATTTAAAATAAACGTCATTTTTATGAATTGATTAATAAATAACAGACGTTGTATCAGAATAAGAATTAGAGGTCATCAGGAGGAACTGCTATGCTATCAGGTTTCAGCCCCTAACTCCTCTACCCAACATAGCAGCGGGGCCAAATGCATGCTAATGATGTATTTCCTCTGAAATAACTATCTAGTATCTTATTCTAATGCAAAGTATATTATTTATTATCCATCCATAAAAATTTGCCACTTAAGAGTTTAAATTTATTCTTTATATTATTGTGTTGATTTATATATTTTACTATTTTCTGCTTGATGTTATTTTTATAGTAACCTAGTTTAAAATATGTATCTATTAAATTATTTAAATGATTTTGAAGAAAGCCAATATCATTACATATTGTTGCAATTCTTAAAATTTCATTATTTAATGTATTATATTTTATATTATATGGTATGCATGAATGCTCATGCAAAAATATGTTTCTTGTAAATTTAAATATGTCATCTTTACGATATAAATTAATAGTAGTTTTAGTTAATGTTAATTTAATGTTCATATCTAGATATACACCTTCTTTATCATTAATATTGGTTTTGTTAAGAATAAGGCTTTCTGGATAAATGTGCTCACTAATTGAATAAAAATTATTAGAATTAAATACACATATATCATCAATGTATCGAAACATATATTTCATATATTTATATTGTTTAGATTTAGTTTTTACACAGTTATGAACAAATTCATATTCTATAAAGCTTAAAAACAAGTCAGCTATAATTGGGCTACTATTACCACCCATTGGAACACCTTTTACTTGTCTAAATATAGATGTCCCTACTTTTAAATAATTTTGATTTATCAAAATATTTAAGGATTCTATTAATTCAATTTTATCCATATATTTATATTTATTTGATGGTTTAATTTTTGTTAGATAGGCGTTATAATTATTATAACATATATATGTATATCTTTTTCCGAATATAAGATTAATTAATTTTACTAACGCTTCTTTAATATCTACTAAATCTAGATTGTATAAAGCGTACTAAAATCGTATGTATTTATATTTTGAAAATTTATTCCTTTTGTCTGTTCTAAAAATTCTTTTGTAGAATTAATACTGAAATAGTGTTTTATACCAGTATTAATTTCGATTACCTTGCAATATTTTTTAAAATGTGCTTTAATTACTTTAAGTATTTTATTCATATAGACAGAAAGTGGTTTTAATGTACATTTAAACGCACTACATATGAACCTAGGTTTTATTGGATTTTTATGTAATTTTGGATTCCAATATAATATAGGTATAGTTTTATTATCTAATTCAACCTTTATACCCTTTTTATCCATTATAGAACAGTGACTTGTAATAATTGTTTCTAAACTCAACTCACTACGTTCATATGTTGGATTTACATTTAAATCATTAGAATTAACCTCTTTCACTAGTATATCATAATAAAGCTTTTTGCATATGAAGACAAAGTTATTACTAGCTTTATCAATAGTTGTTATTATATAGTTATCCTTTAATTTAGTAAGTTCTTTATACATATCTTTATTAATTTTATCTTTTCTTTTATAATTGTTTGTTATTTTCATTTTATTTTTAATTTTATCAAATATATAATCTTTCCAAATGTTTATCTTAGATATATTCGAGCTTTCACTATTAATCAGCTTACTAAAGTAATCATTTAAAATGTAATAATGATTACTAATGTAATAATTAAAAGGAACTGCTATGTTATCATGTTTCAGCCTCTATTCCTCATTGAAAAAATACATTACATAGATTACATAACATAATTACATAGCAAAAATTTACCCAACATAGCAAAAATAATAAATCTTTAAAAAGCGCCTATAAAACCGTCGGACCGACATAAAAAGGAAACAACACTATGCGGACTACTGCATTTTGAAACAAAAATTATGACTCTTATAAATGAAACAGTGCAATCGAGCAAAAATGGATTGGTCAACTATTTAGCAATTCACAGAGTGAAATTAATAAAGAACATATGTCTAGATGGCGAGGAGTTACTTAATTTAATCAACTTGTTTGACTTAGTTATCCCAGTTAAAAAATTGTATTGTACTGATCTAAATCATTTTTATTGTTATAGTTATATTAAATCAACTAAATTCTCTTGAAATAGAGCTAATTTCTGTTGAAATGAACAATAATTTTCATCTGATAAGTAAACACATTAATCCAGGTAGCCATATTCTAAATATAACCAATATTCATGATAAAGAAGGATATATCTAGATATGAGCATTAAATTAACATCAATTAAAACTACTTTTTATTTATATCGTAAAAATAACATATTTAAATTTACAAGAAACATATTTTTGCATGAGCATTCATGCATACCATATATAGAGGTGTTCTAGTACCTCATTCACATGATTCGATTATTGCCATATGCTAGTCATCCTCTGCATCCAGCAGTGGGAAGGATCTGGCACTAATAAGTCATTGTGATGACGAAGCGACATATATATAGTTGTTACTAATTAGTAAACGGGGGAAACGGACAAAACTGGGTATTGGAAACCATCACAGTCCATCATCAATCAAATCCCTAGACCGGTTTCTGCTTATTGAGCTTCACCAGTAGGGTCCAGATTTTAAGAGTGTTCAGAGATCCTCCACCACAGTTTAAAAGGGTTCATCACAAGGATGATTATAACAACACTACCTTCAAGTCCACAGGCGATCACAAAAGTGATTCGGCAGTATATTATGTAAATATTTTTGAAGCCTGCCCCCGGATCGCATAGCGATACGGCATTATAGTTGTTACTAATTAGTAAACGGGGGAAACGGACAAAACTGGGTATTGGAAACCATCACAGTCCATCATCAATCAAATCCCTAGACCGGTTTCTGCTTATTGAGCTTCATCAGTAGGGTCCAGATTTTAAGAGTGTTCAGAGATCCTCCACCACAGTTTAGAAGGGTTCATCACAAGGATGATTATTACAACACTACCTTCAAGTCCACAGGCGATCACAAAAGTGATTCGGCAGTATATTATGTAAATAGTTTTGAAGCCTGCCCCCGGATCGCAGAGCGATACGACATTATAGTTGTTACTAATTAGTAAACGGGGGAAACGGACAAAACTGGGTATTGGAAACCATCACAGTCCATCATCAATCAAATCCCTAGACCGGTTTCTGCTTATTGAGCTTCATCAGTAGGGTCCAGATTTTAAGAGTGTTCAGAGATCCTCCACCACAGTTTAGAAGGGATGATTATCACAACACTACCTCCAAGTCCACAGGCGATCACAAAAGTGATGAGGCAGTATATTATGTAAACATTTTTGAAGCCTGCCCCCGGATCGCAGAGCGATACGGCATTATAGTTGTTACTAATTAGTAAACGAAGGAAACGGACAAAACTGGGTATTGGAAACCATCACAGTCCATCATCAATCAAATCCCCAGACCGGTTTCAGCTTATTGAGCATCATCAGTAGGGTCCAGATTTTAAGAGTGCTCAGTGATCCTCCACCACAGTTTAGAATGGTTCATCACAAGGATGATTATTACAACACTACCTTCAAGTCCACAGGCGATCACAAAAGTGATTCGGCAGTATATTATGTAAATAGTTTTGAAGCCTGCCCCCGGATCGCAGAGCGATACGACATTATAGTTGTTACTAATTAGTAAACGGGGGAAACGGACAAAACTGGGTATTGGAAACCATCACAGTCCATCATCAATCAAATCCCTAGACCGGTTTCTGCTTATTGAGCTTTATCAGTAGGGTCCAGATTTTAAGAGTGTTCAGAGATCCTCCACCACAGTTTAGAAGGGTTCACTACAAGGATGATTATTACAACACTACCTTCAA
This sequence comes from Pomphorhynchus laevis, assembly GCA_012934845.2. NCBI lineage: Eukaryota > Metazoa > Acanthocephala > Palaeacanthocephala > Echinorhynchida > Pomphorhynchidae > Pomphorhynchus > Pomphorhynchus laevis. Next base: position 20,752 of record WNNJ02003701.1, read on the forward strand.
GTCCACATGCGATCACAAAATTGATTCGGCAGTATATTATGTAAATATTTTTGAAGCCTGCCTCTGGATCGCAGAGCGATACGGCATTATAGTTGTTACTAATTAGTAAACGAGGGAAACGGACAATCTGGGTATTTGAAACCATCACATTTTATCATCAATCAAATCCCTAGACCGGCTTCTGCTTATTGAGCTTCATCAGTAGGGTCCAGATTTTAAGAGTGCTCAGAGATCATCCACCACAGTTTAGAAGGATTCATCACAAGGATGATTATTACAACACTACCTTCAAGTCCACAGGCGATCACAAAAGTGATACGGCAGTATATTATGTAAATATTTTTGAAGCCTGCCCCCGGATCGCAGAGCGATACGGCATTATAGTTGTTACTAATTAGTAAACGGGGGAAACGGACAAAACTGGGTATTGGAAACCATCACAGTCCATCATCAATCAAATCCCTAGACCGGTTTCTGCTTATTGAGCTTCATCAGTAGGGTCCAGATTTTAAGAGTGTTCAGAGATCCTCCACCACAGTTTAGAAGGGTTCATCACAAGGATGATTATTACAACACGACCTTCAAGTCCACAGGCGATCACAAAAGTGATTCGGCAGTATATTATATAAATATTTTTGCAGCCTGCCCCCGGATCGCAGAGCGATACGGCATTATAGTTGTTACTAATTAGTAAACGGGGGAAACGGACAAAACTGGGTATTGGAAACCATCACAGTCCATCATCAATCAAATCCCTAGACCGGTTTCTGCTTATTGAGCTTCATCAGTAGGGTCCAGATTTTAAGAGTGTTCAGAGATCCTCCACCACAGTTTAGAAGGGTTCATCACAAGGATGATTATTACAACACGACCTTCAAGTCCACAGGCGATCACAAAAGTGATTCGGCAGTATATTATGTAAATATTTTTGAAGCCTGCCCCCGGATCGCATAGCGATACGGCATTATAGTTGTTACTAATTAGTAAATGGGGGAAACGGACAAAACTGGGTATTAGAAACCATCACAGTCGATCATCAATCAAATCCCTAGACCGGTTTCTGCTTATTGAGCTCCATCAGTATGGTCCTGATTTTAAGAGTGCTCAGAGATCCTCCACCACAGTTTAGAAGGGTTCATCACAAGGATGATTATTACAACACTTCTTTCAAGTCCACAGGCGATCACAAAAGTGATTCGGCAGTATATTATGTAAATATTTTTGAAGCCTGCCCCCGGATCGCAGAGCTATACGGCATTATAGTTGTTACTAATTAGTAAACAAAGTAAACGGACAAAACTGGGTATTGGAAACCATCACAGTCCATCATCAATCAAATCCCTAGACCGGTTTCTGCTTATTGAGCTTCATCAGTAGGGTCCAGATTTTTAGAGTGTTCAGAGATCCTCCAACACAGTTTAGAAGGGATGATTGTTACAACACTACCTCCAAGTCCACAGGCGATCACAAAATTGATGAGGCAGTATATTATGTAAACATTTTTGAAGCCTGCCCACGGATCGCAGAGCGATACGGCATTATAGTTGTTACTAATTAGTAAACGAAGGAAACGGACAAAACTGGGTATTGGAAACCATCACAGTCCATCATCAATCAAATCCCTAGACCGGTTTCTGCTTATTGAGCTTCATCAGTAGGGTCCAGATTTTAAGAGTGTTCAGAGATCCTCCACCACAGTTTAGAAGGGTTCATCACAAGGATGATTATTACAACACTACCTTCAAGTCCACAGGCGATCACAAAAGTGATTCGGCAGTATATTATGTAAATATTTTTGGAGCCTGCCCTCGGATCGCAGAGCGACACGGCATTGTAGTTGTTTTAGTAAACGGGGGAAACGGACAAAACTGGGTAATGGAAACCATCACAGTCCATCATCAATCAAATCCCTAGACCGGTTTCTGCTTATTGAGCTTCATCAGTAGTGTCCAGATTTTAAGAGTGTTCAGAGATCCTCCACCACAGTTTAGAAGGGTTCATCACAAGGATGATTATTACAACACTACCTTCAAGTCCACAGGCGATCCCAAAAGTGATTCGGCAGTATATTATGTAAATATTTTTGAAGCCTGCCCCCGGATCGCAGAGCGATACGGCATTATAGTTGTTACTAATTAGTAAACGGGGGAATATATATATATCAAATTTTAGCACAAATTAATGAAAATTAGTGAAAAAATAACCGGGAATTTGCAAGATAATTTTTAACGTTTCGGCGTTTTTACTAGCCTTTGTCAACACATACACAGTTGTACGTACAACTGTATACACAGTTGTACGTACACAGTTGTACGTACAACTGTGTATGTGTTGACAAAGGCTAGTAAAAACGCCGAAACGTTAAAAATTATCTTGCAAATTCCCGGTTATTTTTTTCACTAATTTTCATTAATTTGTGCTAAAATTTGAAATATTTATGGAATCCACGACGGATCCCGGGAGGCGGTTATATTGTAATAATAGAAATATATATATATATATATAATTATTTAAACAATTTAATTATTAAGCAACAGAGATAATGAATGATTTTTAAAAGAAAAACTAGTTTCGGCTGGTGCCTTCTTCAGTTACTAGAGCTTACTACCGGTAGTAAGCTCTAGTAACTGAAGAAGGCACCAGCCGAAACTAGTTTTTCTTTTAAAAATCATTCATTATCTCTGTTGCTTAATAATTAAATTGTTTAAATAATTATTAAATTGAATCCGAATGGAAAAAGGATCACAACAGGCGGTTCAAACAACAAATCACCCATCTATACATATATATATATA
>WNNJ02003702.1:0-83466 GCA_012934845.2 Pomphorhynchus laevis
AAAATTCTAAAATGTATCAATATTATGGTATAATAATATCAATATTAGAATAAAATAATATTAGAATTTATTAAATTTGTAGTTTTATTATACAAAGTCTTATAGTACTTACAAAATCTAAATTTACAAATTTAATAATTTACTTCCAAATGTTTTAGACATTTATTTCATTATAATTTATAAAGAAAACTTTTATATTTTAATTGCAAAATGTATTTGATATTAAATTTATTTAATGACAAAATTTATTAAATTTGTTAAATTTACAATTTTAACAAAATTATAAATTTTGTTAATTTTACTAAAATTAATATATTTTTACGTTTTAGCTGAGACCATTTCCTAGCTTAGAATTTCGAATTATCACCGTTGTAATTTCGACGATTTTCGTTTTGATTATGTGGGCAGCTGAAGTAAAAATATGTTTATTTTAATTTGAGATTTGAAATTGTAAACATTTAGAAATTTCTGTTTGAATACAAAATTCTGCAGTATGTTTGGAAATTTTTCAATGTCGGCAAGTTATACTTGCCTAGAAATCTTCGTAAAGCAGAGCCGAGATTCCTAGCGATTGAGAGATCATTTGAATCAGATTTATTTTCATTTCAAGAAAAAATTCGAATGGATAGTGAATCGATAATAGTTTGAAATAGCTAATGTGATCTATTGTCGATGATAGTTTAAAAGAGCAAATATGATCTATTGTGAAAATCATTTGTCCCATTTCCAATAATTGTTATATTTTGTTGAATTAATAAATTTATAAATCTTGTTTTTTCTGATCTAATTGCCAATAATAGCAGACGAGTCGAGTGATTATCAGCCAACATTAAAAGGACCGAAACGTGAAACCTAGGTATGGGATCACTAGCTGGATGTCCCCCAATACTGAAATGTAATGTATTGGCTTATAGATAGAATTAAAGCAACGTGCAATGTCATCAAAAATTTCAAAAGTTAAAAGTCAAATTACCACTCCAGAAAATTTATTTTTGATACCAGTAACTTCAAAAATATGTAGGTTTTCAAATTGAAGGTAGAAACGTCCCATACTAACAACGCTCATTTAAGTTGAACGGATCACAATTTTCGTAAAATTATTTCATTAAAGTCAGTTATATACTTAAAATTGCTTCATATTTACATGCAACTAGATAACAAAATACATATAATTGATGTCATGTATCTAAATAAATCAATAGTTAAGCAAACATTAAAATATTGTGATGTGAATTTAAATACAAATACGTGATTTCCTATTAACATCACAAATTCCGAAATGCAATCTCCTACATAAAAATCTAGGTAGAAAAATTGAAGAAAGAAACATCCATCAAAATTAGATTAATGGAATTATATATAATATTAATAATTTTATATAATTATTGGAGAAAATCAATAATTTCGTCTTTTCTTTTATCAAAGAAAATAAATTATTTTTAATATTTCGCTAACTTCTGTTAGCATCTTTAGAAAATTCAGTAATTTGCTGAAGATGCTAACAGAAGTTAGCGAAATATCAAAAGTAATTTATTTTCTTTGATCCAGCTCCAATAATTATTTATCAATAAAATGGATCATTATCAACTATTTAAAATTAATAATTATATTATATTTTCTTTTGAAAAATTAAACATTAAATATTATTCTGACCTCTTCATCGGATTCTTCTATATCTCTCAATTGGAAAATTGGTTTTTTTAATGACAAGGAAGTGTACCGGAGCTTGTGGACTAATGTCTTTAAATGCTAAACACTAAAGCAGATTTTTTATAAAAATGTTATAGACTCCAAGTTGAACGGATCACAATTTTCGTAAAATTATTTCATTAAAGTCAGTTATATACTTAAAATTGATTCATATTTACATGCAACTAGGTAACAAAATACATATAATTGATGTCATGTATCTAAATAAATCAATATTTAAGCAAACTTAGACATAGTTGCGTGCAAGTCTTTGATTAGATTGTTGTATCGATCACTCATTATAGACTTGCGAAATACAGTTTGAATCGTTTTTATTGGAGCTTTCGACCAAACGGTCTTTGTCAACAGATAAAAAATCAAACAGAATTAAAATGACAGTACAGAGATACAAGTTTTATACTAGGAATACCACGGAAGAAGTCCATTCGTTTACGTGATACCGTCCACAATTTCATGCGATACTGGTAATCGTAGTGACCAGTTAGACTTATTTCCGGATATCGGATTCGCTTCGGAATTGATTAAGATTGATTCTTTTATAAGACGACGTTGCAAGTTTTTGTTCTAACCTCATCAGGGTTAGATAGTTAGATTTGACTGTTTTTCAGCCATCATGATTGCCCATTTTGGGTATCTCCTTTGTGTTAGTTTTTTCTTTATGGTCATTTGTTCGTAAAAAGCGGTTCGTTTAGATGAGCAAATAAGAGCCGGTCGTGTCAACAAAGAAATCGCAGTAGATATTTTGTAGCGATCTGACAAATGTGTGTGCCAAGGTGGCGGGCACCAAGAAATACCTGGTTTTCTGAACACTGATGTAATGACGCTGCTATCGTGTCGCTTAACCATGACGTCCAAGAAGGAAATAGAGCTGGTACTGCTCTCGAAACACATCCAATTGGATTGCAGTCTTTCCCTTTGAGCGAGCTTTCTAACAAACACAGTCCCAAGTATGACCTCGTATATTGGCACTACCTTTATCAACAACTCGTGCAGCAGATCACTACAAAACGATCTAAAGCGCTCAGGATTGACGAATATTCGAATTTACCACAAAAGATGTTGCACTTTATCTGGAATGTTCAAAAAGAAACCAAAATTGTCCCCTGTAAGTGGCGTATACCGCATTTCTTGCCAAGATTGTGACGCAGGTTATGTAGGACAAACCCGACAAACATTCTCCAAGCGCATTTATCAGCATCGTTATGCTCTAAAACGGGGTGACTCTTCGTCTGCCATTGTCAACCACGTCCTATCGACCGATCATGGGATTGACTTTGGAAAAGCTAAGATTATCTGTGTTGAAAACAACTTGCAACGTCGTCTTATAAAAGAATCAATCTTAATAAATTCCGAAGAGAATCCGATTGCTGGAAATAAGTCTAACTGGTTGTTACGATTACCAGTATCGCATGAAATTGTGGACGGTATCACGTAAACGAATGGACTTCTTCCGTGGTATTCCTAGTATAAAACTTGTATCTCTGTACTGTCATTTTAATTCTGTTTGATTTTTTATCTGTTGACAAGGACCGTTTGGTCGAAAGCTCCAATAAAAACGATTCAAACTGTATTTGGCAAGTCTATAATGAGTGATCGATACAACAATTTAACAAACATTAAAATATTGTGATGTGAATTTACTTATATACAATATTGAAATGTAGCTTACTGCTGTTGAAACAACGTGTCGTGTCATCAAAATTTTCGAGTTTGATAATAGTAATTAATTTCAAAGATGGTGGTTTTTCAAATTTGGTATATTATTTCCCTACCAACGCTGATTTAAATTGAAACCAGAAATGATTTCAATTGAATTTGCACAATGTAAGACCAAAGTTTTCATTAAATTTTAGTGTCAATAAAGCAAACAAGTCGAGTGAATGTCATCCAACATTAAAAGAACCGAAAAGTGAAGCGTAGGTATTGGATCAGTAGCTGATGAGGTCTAATAATACTGAAATGTGACGTACTGCTGTTGGCCTATAGATAGGATTAAAGAAGCGTGCAGAATAAAATAGTCATCAATATTTCGACAGTAACAATGACTGCGCAGGTATATCAAGTTGAAAAAAGGAAACAAAATGTAGATGACTAGTTTGATAATAGTAATCATTAGAAAAATAGGTAGGTTTTCAAATTTAAGGTTGCACATTCTCCTACCAACGCTGATTTAACTTGAAATCGGAAATGATTTCAATTAAATTTGCACAATGTAAGACGAAAGTCTTTCATTAAATTTTAGTGTCAATAAAGCAAACAAATCCAGTAATTGTCATCCAACATTAGGAAGAATAGGTAGGTTTCAAATTAAACATTAAATATTATTCTGACCTCTTCATCGGATTCTTCCATATCTCTCAATTGGAAAACTGGTTTTTTTGGAATGACAAGGAAGTGTACCATACAATACAATAAATATATTATAATTTATTAATAATAAATATATTATAAAATATTTATTAGCGCAATAGATATTGTAATATATTTGTTTAATATAATATTTGTTAAATTTGTTTTCCAGTTAATATAACTTCTATCAGAAATACTAAAACTATGTATTATTGATACGACCTTATGGTGTCCATCAATACTCAAATTTTTCGTACTGCTGTTGGCTTATAAATAAAATTGAAGCAATGTTCAGTGTCATAAAAAAATTCAATTAATTAGTTGCTCATAAATATACGATTTTATTGTGTTTTAAAAATAAAAATTATTTATTAATCGTTTTTAATTAATAGAGAATATTTTGATCCATATTGCTTCACAATAAATATATTATACATTATATATTATAATACAAAATTTAAATATAACGTATGTAATGTTGAATAAAAATGTTGAACTGTCGAATATAAATGAACCAGTCTATGTCGAAATAATATCAATAAATAATATTAAAATATTATAATATAATATTTTTTATTTTTATATTTTATTAATCTAATAGAATGTAGAGATGGGTATTTATAGTGAATACATAGCCATACTGACAGAAATAGGATTGGTAGAGAGCTTATTCAATTTTCACGTAAAAGGTATATTTTTATTTATCAGATTGACATGAATTCAATTGTCGAAATTTTATTAAAATTTTGTTAAAATTTTATTATCCGCTACTGAACCCGTCTAATTAGACAATGCATACCACCAGCGAGTCTGATACGCATTGCTTACTGTTGAATTCCAAAACTAATTAAGTCTGTGTATATGTAATTTAAAATTTATGAGTATAAATTTTAAATTACTTATATATTTAAATATATGGGTCATTATTTTAATAAGACTTAAACTTTAAAATATCTTATAAATTACAGATAACGCTGAGTGCTTGATTTGTAGTACACAGGTCGCTGTGTTAAAATATTAAAATTTCAATTGTCACTGCACTGCTAAACACGATGATAAGTGGTACACACTAAATCCAGAAATCACCTAACAAGTCGAGACAGTGTGGCTGATGCGTTGCTATCAAACTGCATATCCAACAAGGACTTTATACCAGACTTTATACCATTAGATAAGCAGTAGTTTAAACAAGTTATGCCATTTATTACAACATCCCCAGAAAAATTAAGGCATCTTTGAATTAAGAGTTAATTAATAGGTGCCTATTTAACTCGATTGCATTGATGTGTTCGGATAAAAAGAGCGCTTCTGATAACTCACTCACCAGTCACAGTGATGGAGATTAATAATCGCTGAAAACTTGGATCTTCGACAAAGAACAGAATTGCAGAATGATTGTTTTCTCTGGCTTTGGACGAGATCTGTGATGTATGTAAATTGGTATGCTCAGTTTATCATCTTCTTACTGGAATAACTGAAAACTTTCAAGTAACATATTTTTGCGTGAGCATTCATGCATACCATATAATATTAAATATAATACATTAAAAATATCACTTTAATACATTTATTACTTTTATATATTGCATTGAGCATATTATATGTTCATTATTTTTTTAGAATTACACGATTTTTCGCACTAAAATGTCTTATTATGCAATCAAATAAAAACATGTGATCTTTATTTTTGTGAACGTGCCCTGTTTTACGATCATTATTGTTGATTTTGGCATTACTGATAAATATCAATCTTCAGCATTCATGCCTACCATAAAATATAAAATATAATACATTAATATAATACCATAAAATATAATACATTAATATAATACATTAATATATTAATACATTATTATAATATTAATATAATAATACCAATATTGATCTAAATATTTAGATCAAATTGAAATTACAACATTCAGTGCTTTCATAAATGCTACCTGTAGATTTATTGTGGTTACAGTAATAATCCAAAACTTTAAGAATATTGCATTTTCTGACAACAAACTGATATCTTGCAAAAATGGCGAACTCGTCTCGGTTCTAATTTGTGTATCAGTTTTAGCTGGTGTCCTCGTAAATTGCCATTAAGAGAAAGTGTAAATAGATGGCGTAAAACGTGTTTAGAAGAGTGCAATGTCCTTATCACCAACATCAAATTTGCCTTAATAAAAGCGTTTCATTTTCTTGATATCTTCGCCTCTTCTACGTATTCTCTTCTCTCCATCTTCAAGCATAGTTTCTTGTTTCGTTTGATCTTAACCATTCTAAATATAACATTTAGTACATATAAAAACAGTAGAGAAACCTCATAGGTGCGGACTATCATTAAAGTTTGTCTTCAAGTTTAAGCATGAAAGCTCGATACTGATGCATCCATATATTTGTTATGGTCATGTAAGCGTGCGCTGGCACGCATTTTCCACATTCAAAATTTGAACATTTTGATGATATAAAAGAGCGAAAGATGATGATAAAAATTTTTACCTGATATGGAAGAATTTATTAATCAGATTTATTAATCAGGTGACTGAGTCAATGCATTTTATACATTGACTTTTTATTTTAATGAAAAGTATTTTTTATTAAAAAAATATTAATAATAATTAAGATTAATAATTTAAGATTAATAATTTTTTAATAAAAATTTAATATTTTTAAAGATTTTCAATAATTTTTAATAATTTTTACGTATTTTTATCTGAAAAGTCTATAATTTTGTAAATTTAAGATAATTCAAGATAATTTTTATTCTGAATTTTGTGACTTTCTCTATACAAAAGTGTTTTGAACCAAAGATACTTTAGAGACATTAATGACATTAGTGTCTTTAATGTCATCGATTAATCAAACTTGCTTGAAAATAAGCAGAAAAAATAATGTCGTATCAATTATGCATAATTTAAGTATTTAATTAAAAATCGATTATTATTTCAATTTACGAATATTGCCATTCTTCTTTGCCATACAAAAGAAGAATTTAATTCTTCTTCGAACATAATATTTCTAATCGTTCTGCTATTCCACATTTTATATTTAAATTTTTCATTTCATATAAAATTGATTAATTAATAGGATATTATTGATAATATTATAATAATATCCTATTATTAATTGATTAATAATAGGATATTATTACAGCAGAAAATATGCCTAACAAAATAAATGATAATATCAAATTTTAAGGTGTGTGAGGAATTTGTAAGTTATTTTATTACATCAACAATTTTGAAAAATGAATTCATTTTAGAAAATTAATTCTCTAATTAAAGACGTTAATTATTAATGTATTAATGTCATTAACAATTGTATAGAGCAGAGATGACCAACACTTTTCGATTAAGCGCCAATTACCCTTTCAGAGAATATCAAATGAGCCAATTTTTGTTGCACGAACCCACACATTTTTCAAATTTTGCCCTTTTCACTCAAAAACGTTGAAACATATATATAACTTTGTTTTCCTTAATAAGTAAATTGTTCAAACTAACTTTTGAAAATAATCGTAAAATAACTGAAAATTTTTATTAACAACTTTATAAGAAAAACCTGTCTTTATTAAAAAGATATTGCGCCATCGTCCAATGCGGCACATGTGGCGCATGCGCCATGAGTTTGTCACCTCTGATTTAAAAGATTACCAAATCAAAATCGAATCCGACTGATTTCGCATTTTATGAAATAAACATGTGGAATTTCCTTCATTTTTAATGAAATATTTGGAATATCTAATTTGCAGATTCTGCTCTTAATTTGCAGATTCTCCCATAACAACAATAGGATATTGTTACCACAACTATTCGTAACTAATTAGTTTAATTAAAGAATATTGCATTTTGTGACTAATTCAAAAGGAACAGCTTAGTCTGAATTCAGATTAATACCAAATAAATCATTGTTGTACTATAACTAGATAATATTGTTCTATAATTAAATGATAATGGATTTTTTAAACGTGTAAGCGATTTAAAATTCTTAGTTTGAGAATAGAAATCCATAGTTATTTCCGAATTTAAAAAAAATTATCAAATTTTAAAGGTTTATGTCTAATCATTTTAGAAAAGTCTTTAATTCTCTAATTAAAGGCATTATATATTCATGTCTTCAATGCCATTAATTAACACTAATTATAAATCATTAATTATCATTAATCAATAATTATTTTTCTTTTTCGTTAACAGAGTACTTGTTGTATCTTTTTAATTGTAAAAATAGGCGTGCTATCCTCACATTTTAGGCTAAAAGTTCTTTGACACCTCTATGTATAAGTGACACTCGTCATACGTTGTAAACCCGATTTCAGTATCTGTTTAGTGATACATTACTTGTACTTTATGACATCTCAAACCGAATGGATGGTACTCTCATTGATCAGCCAGACCAATAAAAGCATCAGTTTGACCATTTTAGTTGTCACTTTTCACACACCCACTCATACAGAATGAACAACGGGCTTTATTTATAGTGCGCTGTTACTTGACAGCAACTAATGTCGATTCGTCGACGGAATATTAGACAGAGTTGCTTATTTTGAACATTTAAAACGACCAGATAATCGATGAATGCAACTTGTATTCTTGGAAATTGAGCTTCAAAGCTTGTGCACCGACAATTTTAGTAAGATTACTTACTGCGAATAGGCCGATTAAATGTATATTTCTCTTAAATGGAAAATTAAGTTGTAATTCTTTGATCTAAGCGGCTTTGCCGAAATTGACGATTACGAAATCAATTTGTTTATCATTTATGTACAAAACTATCTATATTCAAACTTGCACAATAGTCTTTAAATTTAGCTATTTTCTGATTGACAATACAATTGATTGCATATTGCTCATTTTTAAATAACACGGGTTTTACATAATATTAATCTTTGCATAGATTTGAGTTTTACATGAATATGTACGAGATTACTTTTTAACCAAGTTTTTTAGAGAGGTTCGAAAATCACCAAAAAGTTAAACCTTACGTTTATTATCGATACCATTTACTAATAATTGCTAAATTGGCAAAATCAAATTTTACTAATTGTTGATTGGTTTTACAAAACTCTGAATTTTGGAGCTGGATCAGCAAACAATTTAAATTTTAAATTATCCAAATATTATGTTTCTCAAATTTCAAAAAAATCAATTTAAATTCATTTTATTACATAAAATGCATGATATGCAAGCTACAGATGTAGCATTGATCTTTACGATCGTTCAAGCCAAGGAGTGTTACCCGATTTCCGTATCTATTTAGTGTTGTATGATTGTTGTGAATATCTCAAGCAAAATCGATTGAACTCTCATCCATCAGCCATATTTATGTATTAACTATCAATAGAACGTCTTAACCGTGACCTACAATACGCGGCAATATATTTTGTATAACAGAATATTTGAATTATTAATTACAATAAAAATATACACAGATTATGTCAATTTGTATTTGTTATAAATAAGACAAATTAAGACATCATTCGTTTAAGCAAATAAATCAAATATATTACAGCATATGTGTAATAAGCCTATAAATCAAATTTTGCATTTGCTCGTGTAAATAATGACTTATGTACACAAGAACTGTGTAATAAGTAGCCAAAACATTATTACATAACAGTTCATCCTGATGACATCTAATCCTTATTCTAATACATCGTCTGTTATTTATTAGTTAATTTATAAAAATTGACTTTTATTTTGAATTTTAATTATTAATTCTATCGTTATAGCGACCGAAATCTAATAGCATAGCAGTTCTTTATGATGCCTTCTAAACCTTATTCTAATACATCGTGTATTATTTCTTAGTCAATTCATAAAAATTGACTTTCATTTTAAATTTCAATTTTTTATTTTTACTTGATATAAGTTACACAAAATATATAAATAAATATATAAATTGTATAAAATCTTATAAAACAATTATTTATAATTATTAATTATTTATTATTGTTTATTATGTAGTTATTTTATTTTACTTTTAATTTATAAATTATATAAATATTTAGAATCAGTTTGCTAATCTAATTTGGATTTGTTACGTAAGTTTCATATTATAAAGCATAAATATAAAATCCTCGATAAATTAGTGATTTTTAAACATTGATAAATACGCAGAATAGGTACGCAGATTTGTAGCTGATTTGGTATTACAAATAATTTAAATATTTGATTTGTGTATATTTTTCACTTATTTCGCCATTTTTGCAAGATATCAGTTTGTTGTCAGAAAATGCAATATTCTTAAAGTTTTGGATTATTACTGTAACCACAATAAATCTACAGGTAGCATTTATGAAAACACTGAATGTTGTAATTTCAATTTGATCTAAATATTTAGATCAATATTGGTATGTATTATATTAATATTATAATAATGTATTAATATATTATATTTTATGGTATTATATTAATGTATTATATTTTATATTTTATGGTAGGCATGAATGCTGAAGATTGATATTTATCAGCAATGCCAAAATCAACAATAATGATCGTAAAACAGGGCACGTTCACAAAAATAAAGATCACATGATTTTTATTTGATTGCATAATAAGACATTTTAGTGCGAAAAATCGTGTAATTCTAAAAAAATAATGAACATATCATATGCTCAATGCAATATATAAAAGTAATAAATGTATTAAAGTGATATTTTTAATGTATTATATTTAATATTATATGGTATGCATGAATGCTCACGCAAAAATATGTTACTTGAAAGTTTTCAGTTATTCCAGTAAGAAGATGATAAACTGAGCATACCAATTTACATACATCACAGATCTCGTCCAAAGCCAGAGAAAACAATCATTCTGCAATTCTGTTCTTTTTATTCTGTTCTTTGGCTATGTATACATTATATTATAGATGGGTATCTATAAATACCCATCTCTAACATTCTATTAGATTAATGCTAAGTGTAATTTTTGTCTGTCTTTCTAAACTATTGCTCAGATATTAAAATATAATTAATAGATAAAACTAACTGATTTGAACTGAATGCAAGTATTTTATTGTTCATTACCTATAACAACTTAGATTATACTCTACTTGTATACTTTCCTTGTTTTTATTCTGCCTCAAAATGATTTTCACATTAATTTTTTAAATTTTCAAAGCTAGAATTAGCACTAATTTGCAACAGCGAAAATCAGACGAAGAAAATTAGCATGAAAACAAAGATGATTTGCTAAAAAATTATCATTTAATTGTTGTTTAATTTTAATATCAATTTAATATTAATTTTAATATCAATTTTAATATCAATAAATAAATATCGACAATTAATATCAATAATTTGTTTAATATCAATTTTAATATCAATAAATATCAATAATTAATATCAATAATCTATTTAATATCAATTTTAATATCAATAAATATCAATAATTAATATCAATAATCTATTTAATATCAATTTTAATATCAATAAATATCAATAATTAATATCAATAATCTATTTAATATCAATTTTAATATCAATAACTAAATATCAACAATTAATATTAATAATCTATCAAAGCAAACGTAATCAAGTCACCACAACGAATTCTAATATATAAATTAATATTGCTATTTATAATATTATTAATAATATTATAATATTAATAATATTACTATATTATTCAAAATATTTTCTTTTGGTATATCGACACGAAATAGTTGTAATTTCAGGCTTTCCTAACTATAAGTAACCAAGAACAGGCTGAAATAACAATTCTTAAAAATTATACCAACGGGGTGTCGAATATCAACAGAAAATATTTCAAATTTTATTTTCCAGTAATGACCCTTAATATTCTGGCAATATTTATACGACCCAGCTAGTTCCATTCCGTTTCAAGGATTTTTTTTATAAATTAATATGTAATTATTAAACAATCAAAATTGGTTTGCTGAAAATTTTTATAATGCATTCCGTTTAACATACATTAAGTAAAATTGTATATGAGGATGACACTCGTATATTGCTTATATTGGTTTCTTTGATTAAAGTGATGAAATATTTTGATACTTGTGTTGATTTGTTTTCGATTTTTATGACCACATTTACAGCGTCTGTATGCCTATCTTAACGGTTTTGGCAGGCCATAAAATTGGAATTATATCATTTAGAAGAAAAAGCACTTATTTAGCTTTTAACAAAGGAAGAAGAATGATGAACTTCAAAACGAAATGATCTTGTAGAATCTATGGCGAAAATAAATATTGGAAATTAGTCCAAATGTTTTGTAGAGCGACTTATACTGTTTGCTTATATCAAATATTTGCCTGATCAAACAGTTTAATGTTTATTGACTTGCGCCAAGATTGAAAATAACAAAAATTGTGAAATTTCAAATTCGATAATTGAGCGATAAAGTTACCATCATAATTAAAGGAATAAAAAACAAATGTCGTCTGTGATTTTTGCATAATTTGTAAACATTACGATCAAACAATAATTGTTTCCATGAGAGTAAATACAATTTATCAAACTATTTGTTAATGTCGTATATTTGTCCAGTCAAATATTGACAGAAACACTTTCCAATATTAACCATAAATTTTAGTTTATAAAGTTGTGAGATAATACCATGTCCATATTTCTTGAATAATTCAGAATATTTACAATGAATATCAAACCGAGTAAGTTAGTAAATTTGTTTATATTAGAAATAAAAAATTATTTTTTGAATAGTAAGGTCTGAAGGTTTACTGTAAAATGTTAACTTAATTTAGATGAACGTCTGAAAATTTAGTAAAGTTCTAATTATTTGACAAATTACCTAATTTATTTGAAATGTAATATCATTACCGTCATCTAAACACGTGATAGGTGAAACATGTGATAACTATCTTAAGTAATTCGGTTATTAATTATAACTTAGAATTATTACAATTTAATCGTAATTATATATTTATATATAAATTTATAAAATACCTTTTTATTAAATTATTTAATTAACAAAATTGCAACATGCCTAAAAATTGCAATTTAACAGAAATTATTTTGATTAAATTATATTATAATTTTAAAAATTACATTTTATTATATTTTGATAAAAGAAATTAATCATGTAATAATGATATTGGTAAGTCCAAAATATTTAAATTTAACTTAAAAATAGTGTTTTTATATTGGTTGTATGTTAAGAAAAGATACGTCAAGAAATGCAAATTCTAATTTTGTATCCTGCTGATACAAATCAATTAAAAATATTGTCCAATGATACGTTCGATATGCTTTTATATTGTACATGTTGTTTATACATCGAGAGGAATAACATAATATGAAATAATTGTTCACAAATTTTCAAATGATTGTATATAACTTTATTTATATATTATATTAAGATAACTATAAGTATGTTAGAGGTTAATAAATGATAATATAGATCCTAGGTAGTTCGCATGGAAAACAGTATAAGATACCGTTTTTTCATAATATATAAAATATATCAAAATATTCAATGTAGATTTCTTTTATTACAAGTTAATAATAATTAAAAGTATATAAGAAGATATTTATTGTTCAGGGCTTTTAAACATCAGGAGGAATAATAACACCAGAAATTATTGTTCACAAATTTTCGACTATTTTGAATAATATCTTGTTATTATTCCTCTCGGTGTTTAAACGTCCTGTACAATATAAGAGGACATGGAAAAACATAAATTTAGTATTTACAATCCAAGATATTAAAAATAGCGTTTATATAGTGATGACGAAACGGCATAAGCAGTGTTTTTCGTCGTTCTTCTGCGTCTGGCTAAAAATGACTAACTTTAATTTATAATTTCTTATTTTCCTCTCCATGTCTAAACGCCTTGTACAATAAAAAATACCTAATCTCATTTTGTTTCAACAAGAAGTGTAACGTGTGATAATTAAATATTAATATTTTTTATTTAAAAATATTAATATTTTACTATTTATTTTTAATTATGAATTAAAATTAATAGTTAAAATTTATTTAAAGCTCTCGATGACTTGATACTTTAAAAATTTAATTGATTTTGACATCATTAAATCATAAAATAAAATAATAAATAATACCTTTCGAAGAACATTTATTCAAAATTCAATTGATAAATAAAAAGCTAAAAAGGCAAGCCTATAAATAACTTTCCATTATTTATATTTATAGATGATAAATAAAATAATAAATAAAATAAAAATAAAATGATTTTACATTTACTTGCCGATTGCTCTATAATCTTCAAGTTAATTTGAATCACAAAGTCGATTTCTAATTTCATATCAAAACACCAAGTTGATTGAATCGCTTATTTAAAAAATCATTTTCAATGCAATTCAATGCATTTTCAATGTATACAAATTAGAAAGAATAATTTACAGTAAACATTTACGACTTGTTAAGACAGAGGTTTTAATAACTTTAAGATAGATTTTTGTTTTACTTGAGCCAAATTAATGAATATTATAAATTATGATGCCAAAGGGTATCTCACTTGATTCAATTGTTAAGATGAATTTCACGTTTATGAAAATATATAACAAGAGTGGTCACAACAATAACTCTTAATTGCCTTATGCCATGTTTGATCATTTGCTTTCATTGCTGCTAAAAAGCCATAGAGTTACAAATTCTTTGTTCTTCTGGATAGCATTGTGCCGCTATGATCATTTACTTAAGTGTTCTCAATAAATTGTTACTTCTTGCTAAAATAGTCGACTTATCCACGTCAAGTGAATGCATTTCACTAGCCGAATCAACGAAACAGCACTTACTAAAAATGTGAAAACTTGAAAATTGATAATTTGACGTAAAATATTTAAAATTTTGAAAAAATGAAACTGCTCAAAGTTAGATGCTGCTAAATCGGAATTTCGCAATATGAATGATAAATAGTGCATTTGAACTACCTACTAAAGGTAGTTTCAAAATTAGAAAAAAATATAAACAAAACAATATTTGGTAAATTAACAATATTTAAATTACAATATTTCAATATTTTATATTGATATATATGAAATATTATAAATATTATATTTTTTATAAATTTTCATAAATATAATTTATGAAATATTAAATAATATGAAAAGTAAAAAATTATGATTTATAATTAATAAAAGCTACAGATTTTGGATTTCATAATCAGTTGGAATAAAAAATTGAGTTTTTTACATTAAAAAATTGCCAGTTTGATATGCAATTTTAATAAAAATTTATTAAGCGCAGACAATGATTGATGTAATAGTATTAATATAAATATTTGAACAAAATTGAATAAGTAGAATCCTTAAATAATTTGATAAATAGAAATATATTTAGATAATTTTTTAATTTAAACGATTTAAATAATTTTTTTTAAATTTAGATTTGTACAAATCTAGATTTAGAAGATATTAAAGAAGCGTTAGTAAAATTAATTAACCTTATATTCGGAAAAAGATATACATATATATGTTATAATAATTATAACGCCTATCTAACAAAAATTAAACCATCAAGTAAATATAAATATATGGATAAAATTGAATTAATAGAATCCTTAAATATTTTGATAAATCAAAATTATTTAAAAGTAGGGACATATATATTTAGACAAGTAAAAGGTGTTCCAATGGGTGGTAATAGTAGCCCAATTATAGCTGACTTGTTTTTAAGTTTTATATAAGGAATAAATTTTCAGAATAAAAATACGTACGATTTTAGTACGCTTTATACAAATTTAGATTTAGCAGGTATTAAAGATGCATTAGAAAAATTAATTAATCATATATTCGGAAATATATATACATATATATGCTATATAACTATAACGCTTATCGAAAAAACATTCAACCATCAAGTAAATATAAATAGATGGATCAAATTAAATTAAATATTTAATAAATCAATTTTATTTAAAAGTATGTGCATTTATATTTAGACAAATAAATTAATCTTATATTAGGAAAATATATACATATGTATGCTATAATAACCATCACGGCCATCTAACAAAATTAAACCATCAAATTATATATAAATTTATGGATAAAATTGAATTTATTGAATCCGTACATATTTTGATAAATCAAAATTATTTAAAAGTAGTGACCTATATATGTAGAGAAGTAAAATGTTTTCCAATGGAAAGTTACAGTATCCCAATTATAGCTGTTTCTTAAGCTTTATAAAATATGAATTTGTTCATAACTGTGTAAAAACTAAATCTAAACAATATAAATATATGAAATATATGTTTCGATACATTGATGATATATGTGTATTTAATTCTAATAATTTTTATTCAATTAGTGAGCACATTTATCCAGAAAGCCTTATTCTTAACAAAACCAATATTAATGATAAAGAAGGTATATATCTAGATATGAATATTAAATTAATCATTAACTAAAACTACTATTAATTTATATCGTAAAGATGACATATTTAAATTTACAAGAAACATATTGTTGCATGAGCATTCATGCATACCATATAATATAAAATATAATACATTAAATAATGAAATTTTAAGAATTGCAACAATATGTAATGATATTGGCTTTCTTCAAAATCATTTAAATAATTTAATAGATGCATATTTTAAACTAGGTTTCTATAAAAATAACATCAAGCAGAAAATAGTAAAATATGTAAATCAATACAATAAAATATAAAGAATAAATTTAAACTCTTAAGTGGCAAATTTTTATGGATGGATAATAAATAATATACTTTGTATTAGAATAAGATACTAGATAGCTTTATCAGAGGAAATACATCATTAGCACGTATTTGGCCTCGCTGCTATATAAAAATGATTAAATAATGAAATTTTAAGAATTGCATTAGTGGTCATCCTCCTAATGACCTCTAATCCTTATTCTAATACTTCGTGTATTATTTATTTGTTGATTTACTTCTCATTCAAAATTTATCCAGGAAGCCTTTTTTTAAAAAAAGCGATGATAAATTAAATAAGCATCGATTTTTTTTATTAAAAAATTACTAAATGTAATTTAGTAATTTATTTGAATTTTAAATGTGGAATTGTTGATTCATTTTTCTCTGCATGTATTTTGATTTTGGAATGAACATTTATGTTTATTCTTTTTATAATGATTTAAAATATTAAATCATTAAAAGTAAATTAATGTTTTATTGATTGTTCTTTGAAATTCCAAACTTGCAATATTTGTATTAATATTTCAAACTTGTATTAATATTTTATATTAATGTTAAATAATTAATAAATTTAATAAATTATTTATTTTGTTTAATTAATTTATAATTAATTAAATAATTATTTATAATTAATTTTATTAATTTTTTATTTTAATTATTTATTATTATAAATTATATTTTTATTTGAATTAATTGGAATATTTAATTAAAATTTATTGACCAGGTCAATAATAAGTTGTCAGTAGAACAAATCAGATCAGGTACCTGAGTCTACTTATTTTATATCGAAATTAAAAAGATATTATATAATTTATAATATTTTGTTGACTTATATTTGGTTATTTATAATATAACCTAATATTTATAATATTTGGTTTATAATTCCCCTTTATAAGAAATAGAAAAAGTTCTTGAAAATTAGAAGAAAAATAGTTATCAAGAATACGTAGTTTCAGTATTTCTGGCAGAGGTAAAATTACCGAAAAAATAGTCCACAGGTCAATTATAACTTGCCAATAGAACAAATCAGATCTACCTAAACAATAACAATCTACCTATTATATACTATAATATTAATATCCTATATATTATATATATAATAATAGCCTACCTATTATATATAATAGCCTACCTATTATATACTATAATAGGTAGGCTAAATCGAAGTAGGTAGACTAAATCGATTATAAATCTTAAATAATAAAAAAATATATAAGATTATTAAGATAATTTTATTAAGATATGGAAAACAAATTGATCAGTTTAATAATAACTTGTCAATAGAGCAAATTTTTTTAAATTGACTAATAAATAACATACGATAAAATCAGCTAACTGAGTCTACGTATTTAATATAATTATAAAATAAACAAAGCATAAATATTAGGGGCCGAAACCTGAGAGCATAACAGTTCCTTCTGATGACCTCTAATTCTTATTCTGATACAACGTCTGTTATTTATTAGTCAATTCATAAAAATGACGTTTATTTTAAATTTCATTTTTTTAACTTGATTTAAATTATAGAAAATCTAAAAACAATTATTAATTTTATTATTTAATTATTAAATTTTGATTTAGCATTATTATGTTTTGTTTAGTTTATAATTATATTAAATACTTAGACTCAGTTAGCTGATTTTATTTGTTCTAATGACATGTTATTATTGACCTGTGGACTTTGTTTTCCCGGTAATATGACCTCTGTCAGAAATACTAAAACTATGTATTATTAGTTACAACGTTATTATTATTTCTTATTTTTAAACAAGTTTGATGAATTATTAATTAAAAAGGAGAAGTTTGCATCCCAAGGTGTTTACACTTTAAAATGTAAACTGCTTCACGTGATCACGTTTAAGAGACCAGGAAACGGCCAATAGGCAGGTTATTTAATTATTAAAATTTAACTTGGCATTATTATGTTTTGTTTATTTTATAATTATATAAAATGCGTAGACTCAGTTAGCTGATTTTATAATGCATTGCATACGACTAGTATAATATTTATATTGTTTTAAGTTGAGATAACCTGTGCAATAATTGTTACCATTAAAATTTTGATGACCATTTTATTCTGCACGCTACTTTAATTCTGTCATATTCCCTAAAATCATATTATGTCATATATATGTGTAATATACATATTAAGACCTGTGGACTTTGTTTTCCCGGTAATATGACCTCTGTCAGAAATGCTGAAACTATGTATTTTTGGTTACGACTTTACTATTATTTTTTCTTATTTTCAAACAAGTTTGGTGTATTATTAATTCTTAAAAAAGGGAGAAGTTTGCATCCCAAGGTGTTTACATTTTAAAATATAAACTGCTTCACGTGATCACGTTTAAGAGACCAGGTAATGGCCAATAGCTAGGTCGCGTAGCGCGTGGAGTGAAGGTGGTAGATCTTTATAGATCTTGTTCCAGCCTGCAACCGCCTTAAGCAGGCAACCCCCTGTCAGATGCTGCTGGATGGCCCGTTGTAAGTTTAGTCTGAGTCAACTTAACTAGGTGGCGACACCGAAAAAGCAACGTTAAACTATATGACTTAAAAGTTACATGTAGTCAATTAGATTGGAAAAATACGTAAGTACTAATGATTTCAATTTTAGATCTTTTAAATGTAACAGAAAAAATTGTATAGTTTGTGATGTTATAAATAACAATAATTGTTAATAATATATTGTTAATAATTGTTAATAATATTATAGTTGTTTAGACCTCTCACAGAAAAAAAAGCAATAAAAACAAAAATTCAATAAACAGTTTTATCTACGGGTATGAAATCATTTTATACGATCTGTTCAATTCATTGAGGCAATGAAGGATTTTCGATGAGAATTGTGCTAGATCTTGGATGCCGATTATCGCCTTTTGCAATTAATTCCACGTATTTATTGTTCGATGTAAAAGTCAAAATAACGAGGGAGCTTATTCCTGTCGGTTTTAATCATTAAATATCTGAATTTTATGATTTTTTGTTCCCAAAAGAACTAAATTCTAAAATTATATTGTGAAAAATAATATAAGTTAATTTTAATGAATAAAAAATTCAATAATTTTTAATTTTATTAAAACAAAATCGTACAAAAAATACGGACAGAAAAAATAGGCAATTAATGACTACAACAGAAATGCGGAAGTGAATTGATCATCTCTATTTGGTACTAGTCTATTAAAGTATTGTGGTGTATTTATATAATCTAAATTACTAATTCGCATTTGTTTAACTGGATTGGGATAGCTAAATTCATCTTGAAAATATGTTTGAGATGAATCAGGGAACATAGCATCACTAGGCAAATCACATCCCATTTGAAACTGTCGAATATATTCCTCCGAATTTTGTGATTGATATAAGTTGCCGGCCGACAGTTGAAGGTTCGTCGAAGATAACAAATTTTGATTTGCTATTAAATCGATTGGTTGTTGATTAGGTACATTTTTTCGAAACTCGTTCGATAAGTAAATGGAATTATTTTGTTCATCAAATAGTAATCGACCTAAATCTGTTTCGACGTAGCTATTGTTATTTTGGTTAATTTCTTCTTCTTTTCTCATACGTGCAAGCTTGGTAGGACACTGAAAATCACTGTCCGATTGTACTGCTCTCTTTCTACGATTCGGTTCATCTCTTGTTAGATCACTCCTTTGTTGCCGGTTATTGTCTTTACGTTTACTACATATTTTAAATCGCTTTTGCCTTCTTAGAAAACATCCGTTTTCAAACATATTACCAGCATCTGGATGCAACGTCCAGTAGCTTCCTTTTCCTGGTTTATCAGCCGTCCTCGGAACTTTCACAAAGCAATCATTGAAACTTAAACTATGACGTATTGAATTCTGCCATCGCTGTGTATTATGACGATAATAGGGAAAATATTGCATTATAAAAGTGTATATATCATTAAGCGTGACCATTTTTGATTCGTTTTTCTCAATCGCCATCGTTATCAAGCTAATATAGCTATACGGGGGTTTAGCCATGTGTGGATTTACATCAGGGGCTAAAAAATGCGCTGTCTCATCCCCATTGTAAAATTGATCGTTGAAACCATAATATTGAACTGATGTGGCATGAGGCATATTAACTGGTTGCTGGGGAGGGGGTGGAGACTGCCACAATGAGCTGTTACCAGCAGTTTCTCCGCAAAATTTTCTTTCGATGCATTGTTTCATTTCTGGGACGGGAATATCGAACAATGCTGTAGAGTGGTGATCCATTATTGGTGAGCTATTGCCACTGAACTGATCGATAAATGTTGCAAATGCATTGACTTCACATTGGAATCGGCGATATCGGCCGTTACAGTAAACTGATGTCGCCGCTGTTGATGCCCCACAATTGTCAACATAATCAAGATTATTCCTACAATTCTTTGATTCAGAAGTCATCACAGATGATTTTGTTTTTCATAAAAATTTAAATTAGCAACGGCAAAAATTTTGTTGACAGTAGACACAACAATAATACTACACCTTTTCCTTTAGTTTTTTGAAGTTAACAGTTTTTTTTCAAACAGTGTGTAAATTCGTGTTCGAAATGTTTCGTTTTCCTTTCAAAAGTGCTGCGCAACTAAGAAAATTCTAATATTTCGCTGAGTTGTCTTAATTATCACTTCTAGCAATACTCTAAATAAACGATTTTCATTGGTTGAGTTGCTTCCAATGAAAGCAAAATAACATTTGCACAAAGCTCGGCAATTTTTGTCATAATAAAGTCATTTTGGAAGAGGCAATGACGAAAATAAACCAAAGTTTGTGCTGTAATGTGCTTGCAAGCATTAAAAAGTCAAATTTTAACTATTTATGCCAACTTGACGAGATAAGAAATTACTTTTGATGGTTTGCAGTTAACGTATAGCAACATATATTCGGTATAGCATTGATGCCAATATCGTGCACCAATTATCATTGCGTTCTATTAATAGGTCTAAACTGTCAGATCCAGCACTGAAATCAAACAATCGTAAATGAGTCGGGAGTTATTAAGAATCGCTAAATGTAATACTTTTCTATTTAAATGATTAATTATCAAAAATTGCTTATAAAGACCAAATTTTCTATTAATTTAAAATTAATTCACATACATTAAGTTGATTCCAGAAATTGAAATTCTGTTAAATATTAAATTAATTGATGGCTATTTGTACTCCAGAATTCAATATTAAATCATAGATTTTATGATTTAATATTAAATCATGGATATCAATCAAATGAGTTTAATTGTTGTTTGATATTCGTTGATAATCAACACGAGTTTATAAATTCGCTTTAGTACTTGAAATAACTTCCAGCTGCAATTACTTGTTTATGTGAAATTTCATATTCACTTTTAAAAAGTGTATTGAAGAACAAGATTTTATATTTTTTTAGAAAGAAGAACTTCAATTCGTTTTTTTCTAAAGTTCTTGCTAATCACCACTTTGTACTTTCCAAATACGTTGTATTATAAACATTTACAATCAAACATAAATATAAACAAAAAGGTATAGGTTCAAATAAAAAGTTATTTTATGCTTTTCTTACTTTCTTACTTTCTTATTTTATTACTTATTTAGTAATACAATTGTTTAATGAATATGAAAATTAAATCTAAATAATGCATTAATTGTTATTTTCTCATAATTATTGACTGTTTTTGCTAATTTTAATTCAGCTAAATTCAGAGTATTTTCATTTGTAGGCAAAATATAAAATCTAAGTTTGATATTTGTTTTTTAAAAGGGCTAATTTTAATTCAGCTAAATTCAGAGTATTTTCATTTGTAGGTAAAATATAAAATCTAAGTTTGATATTTGTTTTTTAAAAGGGCATATATCATAATGATATAAAAATGTTAATTAAATTAATCTTGATCTCAAATTTTTTATTCATTTTGATAAAAATAGACAATTATTTGATTATTTAACCATTGCGTGATTCAAGATTTATGATTAATTTTAAAATCAAATTGACAACAACATATTGAATCGACATATTTACTAACATATGATTTATTTTGCTTTACATCATAGTTTTGTGACCAATCACAACATAAATTAATTCTAACTGATTCTACGTATTTAATAAAATTATAAAACAAAAACAAATAATAATGCTAAATCAATAAATCAACAGTTAATTATATAATAAATAATTATAAGATTGTAATAATTGTAATCTTATTATATAAGATTATAATAATTGTTATAAGATTTTTTATAATTTAAATCAAGTTAAAATATCTTAATATCTTGATATAATATCTTATATCAAGTTAAAATAAATAAAAACTATGAATATTTTTAATAAATTGCAAATAATGTGTGAATATTTAAAAAATCTTCAATCAAGATTTGTTGGATAAACCTTAAAAATGACTTACAAATCAATTAGCTAACAGTCATATATAACAATAACGACTGAAATATACAATAACAGATTTACAATAATTTGTAAGCAATATATTTGTAAATTTGTTTACAAGACAGTTTAATAATATCTTTAAGTATCTTTAATATTATCTTATTAAAGATATTATTTAATAATATCTTTATTTTAAAATATTTTAATAATTTATTAATATCGAAAAAATACTTTGCTTTAAAACTTTTATAATTATAAAGTTATAATTTATTCTGTTATCAAAGAGCAAGAAAAACACCTTGAAATTATTTACACAAAAACATAAAGATTTTAGAAATTAAAGCTTTTTTATTATATTTAAACATTTTGTTTCAAAATTTCTTTTAATTTTCAACTCAACGGTGAAAGATTCGCTCTTAAATTAATTAGGGTCTTATTTTAAAATTTCATAAACATAGCTATTTTGTTGTACTAATGCTTTAGTCTAATTTTACAACGTCTTTTAGCACTAATTGACCGTATTTTAATTGGTTGCATATTTCTTTTAAGAATTGTAAAATTTATCTTAGTTTCGGTTGACTGTTTCTTTCTGAGCAAACAATGCTATCTCTTCAGAGGGTTTAGTTTTATCACGGCGTATTACATTTAAATGCTACCACTATTCGGCTGTGACTTACCAGTGAATCGTTATCTATCTGTATGCTTTAAGTTTTGCACAAGTTGTTTGCTAATATGAAGTTGTCTATTTGCTCGATTTGTGTTTACACTGCCTAATAAAGAGTAAATAGTGAAATGACTTCAAAAGAACAATAACTAGACCAATGGCAAGCGCGGTCAGTGAATTGAATAAAATTCACAACTCTTTGATTGTTTTATGCCCGTCATAAACAAAAACTCCGAAATGTGTCATAAGGAAGCAATAAATTTGAAATATATGGAACAAAGTTAAAGTACAAATTATTTGATTATTGCCAACTAGCGTTGATTCAATAAATTGCATCTTAATTATATACTAAAAAATTATTATTAATAAAAATTTCGATTTTTTTGCATTGATAAAATTATTTGTTATAAACAGCATTACATTTTAAATTTTAAATCATATTTGAGTTAAATTAATCTATTAATTGTAGAAAAGCATAAGGTGTCTTGAAATCATATTATTAATTCACCTAATTATTAAACCATTTAATGTAATTGTGACTATAATTATTCAAAATAAATATTTCATTACCGATGGTTTGCTTAAAAATATTATATTTTAAATTGATAAATTAATTAAATATTATTATTTAGATAATTTAATTATATTAAACTTTATACTTTAAATTATTATAAATATTAAAATATATTATTCATTATGATATAGAGGAAGTAATAATATTGGATTGTAAAATTTGTAATGAATATACAAATTGGAATAGAATATTAATAAAAAACACAAGAAAATAATTTACAAATTATTTAAATTGTAAAATAAGCAATTTAGAAGCGACACATGACATGTTTCATTCAAAACATTGCTATCTTCTTCGGAATAAAAATAACTAAAATAAATAAAAACTCAAACATAATCACTTCAAAATAAATATTTCATAACCGATGGTTTGCTTAAAAAATAAAAAGTTATAATTTGCTTAAAATGAAGTAATATAGGATTCCGAAATTTGTGATTTTATTAATTTGTATTTTCATCAATTTTGTATTTTTACCATTTGTATTTTCAAACAAGCAAAATTTTATTCACCAAAAATGCCTTCACAATTCAATTATAAAAAGTCATTAATTTAATACAAAAGAGTTCAATAGCTAAATAACATTTTATTTTTTAAACACAAAATCTGGATTACAATTTTGCATTCCTCATATGAAAAAATCTTTAAAGCAGTCAAAATGATCTCGAAATCTTCAAACTAAATATTTCCAAAATTATTACCAAAATTCAATCTAAATATGCATATGCCAAATTCGGTTTTATTAATAATCGATAATTGATAAACACTTTGTATTATCACTTTGTATTAATTCAATCTAAATTTGCACCGCCGTCGAGAGCGGCAGTGCTATAATAAAATCTCTCATTAATTTAATTAAATCGTTTCTATTAATATTTGTGTTTATTGGATAAAAGTGTTTATAAATAGAATATAAATTTATTTAGAAACTATTTTTGCAATAAACGGTTTCAGGTTGCTTGTGATTATGGCACACCAAAATGTAAAATTTACTAATATATTTATTAAGTAATTACAAATAAATTCTTAATTTATTTTGTATTTGGAAACAATAAAAAATTTAATACGAATTATATCTTTATATCAACTGATTTAATCAACTGATTAACTAAAAGATTTATTTGAATTACGACAGTATCTAATCGGAATAAATATATTTATTAATCATTAAGTTATAAATAAATTTGTGTTGATTATTAATTGTCGATTTTACAGCGAAGAAATTATCTTATACATCCAATATTGAATAATTCATCATAATTACGTCAATTCAAAATAATTTATATTATGTATTAATTTAATAAAAATAATTTATTTAAAATATCATAATTTGTCTATCAAATAAATTAATTATAATATATTTAGATTATCAAATCTAATTTAAGTTTATCTTATACGTAAAATATTGAATAACAACAATTTCTTGTCAAATTAAATTAATTTGATTTTTTAAAATCAAATTAACTTAATTTTAATATATTTTTATAAAATGAAATTATAAAATTCTTATCTTATATAAATCTGAATTATAGAAAATCTTAGAATTCAAATTTTTGTTTATATGCAATACAAAAACGTAGACTCGGCAATCAAATGTCTAAATAAACATAGTAATAATTTATAATCTTAATTATGAGCAATTCACAAAAATTGAATTTTAAGATTAGGATATTTGCTATTTTTCAGACATACTCGGTTTGCTGATCAAGTATTTATTAACTGTGTTTTATTCTTTAATTGGAATGCCATCACAATTGATGATATTGTAGCTGTAAACCAAAGTTGAAACCGTAAAAAGCTTCAACTGACCAAAATTAAATCAGTTAAACTTTTAAAGCTTCGACTGATTAAGCTTTAAAGCTTCAACTTAAAGCTTTTTCTTTTAGAGCTTTTTGAAAATGTGTTCAGCGACATGTAATAATTTCGTTGGATGACCATTTCTTATTGGAAATGGTCATCAAACCATTTCTATTATAGCTTTTCTTATTATAGATTTTTTACACTAAAGAAATGATCGAATCTGATAAGATCAAATTGAATAATTAAACAAGTGCTCACAAAATCCATGGATGTAAGCAACATCCATGAGATGTTGCTTACAATATAAATGCTTAATTAAAGCTATATAAAATAATGAATTTTAACACGTTAAATTTTTAATTAACAATTGTTCTATAACTTTATATATCAGTTATAAAATTGATTAATTAATTTTACACTCTACGCCCATTAAACAAAGAGACAAATATTTTATCAATATTTATTTAATAATTTACAAATTAATTTATTCGGTATTTTATTATAAAATAAAAACACATTCAATATGCGTCTAATTATAGTCAGACAAATATCTTAGAACAAAGATCACAGATTAATAATTAACATTATCCATAATATTAGCAAGATAATTCTGGAAGAACTTTCTTGTGATTTTCGATCTAGAACTAACCTAGGACTAACTAGCAGCAAAACCAAATATACTTTTAGCGCTTTTATTTAGAGCGTAAATTTTATTTACCTTTATCGGATCATTTGAACCTCAATCAATTTCATTGCTTCAATATTCTGTCATTTTGGGATCATAAAGGTTGTCCGCTTTATGGCATCATTATAGGCCTTCTATTTTTAATTATTGGAAATCCGAAATTTATTCTATTTCGTTGATTCTATTTTATTCTGTATTCTATTTTATTTGATTCTATTTTATTATATTTATTTGGATGTCATCTTAAACCAAATCTATTATATCTTCTGATATAATAGATAAACTATCCATAATTCCATCTTAAATTTATTCCCACGTTCCCATATTAGCCAGAGAATTTAAAGCGTACCTATAACGTCACCATCAAAGTAAAACAAAACATTAAAGAATTTTTGAATTTTCTAAATAATAGAAATTGTAAAAAGAACAAGTCAGATCAAATAACCGAGTCTATATAAAAATAAAGATAAATAATAAATATAGGATTTTATATAATTTATATATTGAAATAATATATAAAAATAATATAAAATATAATATATTGAAATATTGAAATTTAAAATAAAAGTCACTTTTTATTAATTGAATAATAAATAATAGACGATGTATCAGAATAAGGATTAGAGATCATTATGAGGAACTGCTATGCTATCAGGTTTCTATTGTTGGACCCAACATAGCAAACGGGCCAAATACGTGCTAATGACGTATTTCTTCCGATAAGATTTGACTATTTAGTGTACATTTTTCTAATACAATTCCATTCGTAAAAAATTCCAGGTTAATTTATATTATAAAGTATCTTAGTCTAATACAAAGTATATTATTTATCCATAAAAATTTCCCGCTAATGATTTTAAATTTAATTTTAATATTATTGTGGTGATTTATATATTTTACTATTTTCTGCTTGATGTTATTTTTATAGTAACCTAGTTTAAAATATGTATCTATTAAATTATTTAAATGATTTTTAAGAAAGCCAATATCATTACATATTGTTGCAATTCTTAAAATTTCATTATTTAATGTATTATATTTTATATTATATGGTATGCATGAATGCTCATGCAAAAATATGTTTCTTGTAAATTTAAATATGCCATCTTTACGATATAAATTAATAGTAGTTTTAGTTAATGTTAATTTAATTTTCATATCTAGATATACACCTTCTTTATCATTTATATTGGTTTTGTAATAGTAGTTTTAATTGATGCTTATTTAATGTTCATATCTAGATATATACCATCTTTATCATTAATATTGGTTTTATTAAGAATAAGACTACCTGAATAAAGTTTAAAGTTTAATTTTAAAGTTTTTGGATAAAAATTATTAGAGTTAAATACACATATGTATTATATTAATGTAATATAATAAATGGTATACACGAATGCTCATGCAAAAATATGTTGCAAATTTAAATATGTCATCTTTGAAATTTAAATTAAAAGTAGTTTTAATTGATGTTAATTTAATGTTCATATATGACGGTCGATGACGGTCGTACGGTATAAATGAGAAATAATTACAAGCTTTCGTCTAAAATTAAATGAAGAAATTGTAACATATATGATAAATAAAATAGTATATAATTTGTACTATTTAAAACTGCATAGAATATAAGCGTTTTAATAAATGCTTATAAGCACATAGTTTGTAAAACATATTCAACATGTTAGAACCAGCAATTTCATGATCGAAATGTCAGTCAAAAAAATCAGATCGGCTAATTGAGTCTATGTATTTTATATTATTTTTAAATAAAAAATAAATATAAATGATAAAAAATATCATTTATATAAAATGATAAATAATTAAATAATTGTAATTTTAAATAATTGATTTTATAAATTATAATTTTATATTATATATGTGTTGCCTAAACCTAGTTTTTAACATTTGATATGTTACACTACACCTGTGGTATTGCAGTTTTAACAAAAAAAATTATGTTTATTATGTACATGACATATATGATTTTATAAAATTTATATCAAGTTAACATTTAAAATAAAAGTTTATTTGAAATTCTTTAATATTATCTAGTATGCATGAATCTTTACTATAAAATTTATTAATAGCTTTTAATTTTGTTGATTTACATATTTTACGATTTTCTGTTTAATTTTAGTTTTATAGTAATCTAGTTTAAGATATTTATTAAATTATTCCAAAGGTTTTGAAAAAGTCAATATTATTACATATTATGGCAATTCTAAATGTTCCCAGATTTCGGTCCCAATTCCTCAACACAATACATGGGGTCAAATACATGCTAATGACGTATTTCTTCTGATTATAATTATCATATTCTAACACAAAGTATATTATTTACTATCCATCCATAAAATGTTTTATCACAATTGTTCAAATTTATTTTAAAATAAAATAAATTACTATTTATTTTATCGACCGCTTATTATCGACCCAACATACCAACGAGATAAAATTTTCGAATGTGCACAAAGGTGTTAAGGTTTAAAATGAGTGTACACTAATTTAAGTTTCCATAGTTCCAACAGATAGGTTGAAATTATGGAAATTATGATAAATTATTGATAATTGTTGAAATTATTGATATTTTATATAATTTATATCAAGTTAAAATAAAAACATATAAGATAAAAGTCAATTTTTATGAATTGACTAATCCATAACAGACGTTGTATCATAATAAGGATTAGAGATTAGAGGTCACCAGGATGTACTGCTATGCTGTCAGGTTTCGGCCCTAATGCCTCGAGCCAACATAGCAGCGGGCGAAATACGTGCTAATGACGTATTTCCTCTGATGTAATTTGATTATCAAGTATTTTATTCTGAAACAAAAGATATTGTTTATTATCAATCCATAAAAATTTTCCTCTTGAGAGTTTTATAAATTTAATATTCTAATAATATTTTGTTGATATAGAATTCTTCATTAGCAGTAAAATAATTCATTAACTAATAATTCATTAATTCATCAGCAGAAAATAATAATGTTGTACCAATCATAGTTTCAGTATTTCTGACAGAAATTATATTACCGGGCAAACAAAGTCCATGGGTCAATAATAAGTTGTCAGTTGAATATAACTGACACTAATATAACTTAAGAGTTAAATAATTAACATAAAAATAATTATTAATAATTATTATAATAAAAATATAATTATATATGAGTATAATAATTATAGATAATTATAGTATATTTATTATTAATAATTAAAATAATTATTTAACTTAGAGAGTTTAAATTTAACTTGAGACTTAAACTTTACTACCAACTATATTATTTATTAATTTGATTATTTAGTGTATCTTATTCATCCATAAAATTTTTAGCTTAACAGTTTAAATTTATTTTTAATAATATTTTGTTGATTTATACTTAGAAACACTTAAATGCACTTAAAGTAAAAAATCATTAATAAATGAACGTTCAATTTAGTAATTGTCGAAACTATCAAATGACATGGATATGTTTTATTGTTATTAAATAATAATAATTATTAATAATAAATATTAATAATAGTTTTTTTTTCTTTTTTTTATATTTTTTATTATAAATATTATTACATTAATATAGGTTCCCGCAAATGGGCCTTAATTTACAATTTTAAAGAAAAAACCTCACCAAGCCTGTTTTAATATTCAAAAAGTCACTAAATTATTCTTCATTGATTAAACATAAATCCCTTTGAGGACGATTTGGTAATTAAAATATTAATAATAGTGATATTAATAATAGTAATATCACTTTAAAATTGTCTTGGTTATTAAAATTCTTACAATCTAAAATACATTCAATCTACAATATATAATAGTGATATTAATAATAGTAATATCACTTTAAAATTGTCTTGGTAATTAAAATTCTTACAATCTAAAATACATACAATCTACAATACATACACCCAATTACCTCACAACAAACTCACGACAACCTCACGACAACCTTACGACAACCTCACGACAACCTTACGATAACCTTACGACAACCTCACGACAACCTTACAATAAAATTACGATAATCTTACGACAACCGTACTGCTGTGAAACTTGACAGTTTTGACGGCTATTGCATAATACGTTAGAAATGCTTGACTAGTTACCGGAATTATGTGACAATTAACCTAACATACTTTACACCAACTTCCCCGTACGAGTTACTTTAGGATGAGAAGATAACAAACAGAAGCAAATCGACTTTTTTCATTAATCGACTAAAACAACAAACTTACACTACACCTTTAAAAATTGCAATTCTGAAGCAAATCACATTTGGTTTAACGTATGGTTCGCGGACAACCATCAGATAAGTACTTGTGTTGCAATTGCAACGGCCTCGCTGCCGTCTGCAAAGGTTGCCGCTGCGCTAAGTCAAACAAGATATGCTTTAACTGCACCGCACCGAGATGTAGAAACAAAACCTCTAATATCGACGCTACAATTCAATTCAACACGCAACTTGATAATCAACCGACGGATGCTTTGTCAGAATGACTTTCTCAACGAGGAAATACCCAGCACCCCTAAATCAATAACCGACTTTTTTGACGCAGTAATTCATTGGAGACCTAACCTTATAGAATTGCCACGTTGTTCCGCCAGTCACAAAATAGTCGAAATCCTGGCCAATTTATATTGGTAATCCTCAGAAGCCCATGCCGACACTTGGACACTACTACAGAAAACAACGATCTTCTCTCACTGTATTTTGCAAAGAATACCATCCAGAAAAATCTCGCTGATTCGCAAGACCCTCGAGTGAAGATTAGTCAGTTGGCAAAATAAATATTACGAAGCTGTTTATAACGAAGCTTTTTATCTGTAAAGTAATTTTGGATCTCGCAAGCCTCTTCCACCGAGAAACTGGGTCAAGCATTATCAAGGCCTAGTAACAAAGGGCAAAATCAGAGCCAGCTCGACTGTGCTATAAGACACGATTGAAACAAAAGCCCTGCATCCACAACATATCATTGATGGCACTTCGATACTATCAATGCTTCAAGACTTACACCCCGAGGCACATCAAGCAGATCCAGATACGCTCTTGACTACTCCGTTCCCTGGATCCAAAGTACATCATCTCAGCCAGTTCTATGCTCTGAACGAAACACACATTATCATATCGAGTAAAAAAACCAAAGGAAGCTCGGGGCCGTCCGGAATTGATGCTCGCTAATGGCTTCACATGCTGACAGATTTTGATTCGAATTTACTCAGCCTAGCCAAAGCACTTGCCAAATTCGCTATCTTCGTCGCAACAGAACAACTCACTCCAGGAACTTTAGATGCTTTCACCGCTTGCCGTCTGGTTGCTTTAGAGAAAAAGTAAGGAGGAATCCGCCCCATAGGAATTTGCAATACTGTCAGACGCATTATAAGCCGGGTCATTCTAGATATTGTTCGCAATGACATTCAGGACGTAGCTGGGTCTGTTCAATTGGAGGCTTCTCAAAAAGCCGGTATCGAAGTCGCCATCAGCACACTTAGAGATGAGTTTAACAGTCGCGACGACCACTGTCTTTTGTCAATCGACGTTTCTAATGCTTTCAACCGAACAAACAGAGCGGTGGCATTACACAACATAGATTTCGTATGCCCGTCGCTTTCTCGGGCTCTTTGTAATGTCTACGCAAACCCTGCACAACTCATTGTGGGAAGTCAAAGCTTATACTCCACCGAAGGTTTCACCCAGGGCGATCCTTTTGCGATGGCTGGCTTCGCCATGACCTCTCTCCTGTTGATAAAAACAATTCAGCGCAAAGTTCTGTCAGTCTTCCAAAAATGATATGCATACGACGCCAACTTTATTGGGACCACTGACGTTTTGAAACAGGTATGGGAAGTGTTTCATACCGATGGACCAAAGTATGGCTATTTCGTAAACACACGTAAATCACACCTTCTTTCACACCTTCAAATTGATCAATCGAACCTCCCCGACCCCGAAATAAAACTTCCATCGATGGGACCATCATTCTCGGCAGTCCAGTCGGGTCCAACGATTTTGTAAATGCAGCAACCGCAAAACTTCTGTCTACATCGAACACAATGCTGCAACGTTTCGATTCTGTTGCCAAGGTAGATCCGCATTCGCTTTTGCAAGATTAATCAACTCCGTCCAATTTAAGTGGACACATATAATGCGCACTTGCAACTGTTCAGCCACGATCTGGTCGAATCTGTCACACACCTTAACCACACAGCTTCTCCCAAACTTCGTCTCCTGGGACCTCGATGAAGACTGGAAATCAATATTGTGCTCTCCTTTAAAATTTGGAGGTATTGGTATTGCGGACCTTGAAACTACAGCCACACTTGAATGTAAATCCTCAGACATGCTAATTTCAACCTATAATTCCGGTTTAGGTGGCGATAGCCTAAGAGAAAGGCAGAAAACAATGCTTCGCGAAATCAAGACGCTACGATCACTATTGCACCAAGAACGCATCTCTAAAGTTCTAATCTTAGCGATACCCGCAACCAGCAATCTGATCGCGCATGCTGCTTGCAATGGAGTTTCTTCGTGGTTAAGTGCTCTCCCGCTCGAGCATGAAAATTTTTATCTTTCTACTAACGAATTCAGGGATGCTTTGAACGCAAGGTATGGACACACTGATCTTAGATTGGAGTCAGCAACTGCATTTGCAGTACTCAAGTCAGTGTGGCTCATTCCTTATCATGTAGACGAGGTGCCTTGCCTTCGATCCTGCATAATGCAGTCCGCGACATCATCTCACACTATCTTAGCTGCATATCTCACGGCGGAGCTAGCGAACCTCAGCTAACCGAGGTTCCTGAAAATATTACTTTCGAACGAACGAACAACAACCCGTGATCCAAGCGCGCGTCTTGACATAGTTTGTTCCGGGCTACACGGTAGTCGATTTAAGCGAACATTTTTTGATGTTAATGTATTTGTTGTACCTGCTCAATCGAACATATCACGGAAGCCTGAGTCTGTCTTTGAATACAACGAGTCGAAAGAAAGCCAAATACAGTGAGCGGATTGCGCTAGTTGAACAAGGGTCTTTTATACCTCTTATTTTCTCAACTTCGGGAGGAATGGGCATAGAAGCGGAAAGATTAATCAAAACCACGGCTTCAAAACTGACGCATCGGTCAACGCGTTCTTATCCTGATCTAGCCATAAAGATGAAACGAGACATCAGTTTTGAAATCGCACGATCAGTTTCCGCGTGCTTACGTTCGCCACGTTCTAGCTGTCCCAAACCTATTCATCTTATGAAAACCCACCAAAGCGAGTTTTGCGCTGTGTTCGAAAACTATTTTTTTTCTATTGTAGGTTAACGGCTTTCTGTTGCCTTGTAATAACGAATGGCCCATTTGCGGGAACCCTCCTCATGTATAATTTTGTAGTATAATAAATTATTATATTTAAAAAATAATATTAATAATTATTATTAATAATTATGCTAATATTATGTTAATAATTATTTTCCTAAAAATACTGAAACTTTGTATTATTGATTTTCCGCTAAATGTTTGATGAATGTTTTCTTTTTCTTATAATGGAGAAT
This sequence comes from Pomphorhynchus laevis, assembly GCA_012934845.2. Taxonomy (NCBI): domain Eukaryota; kingdom Metazoa; phylum Acanthocephala; class Palaeacanthocephala; order Echinorhynchida; family Pomphorhynchidae; genus Pomphorhynchus; species Pomphorhynchus laevis. The sequence continues at coordinate 34,282 of WNNJ02003702.1, forward strand.
TATACAATAAAATATTATAAAAAATATAAAATTTATATAAATCAACAAAATATTATTAAAAACAAATTTAAACGAAAAAAATTTCATGGATAAATAATAAGTAATAAACTTCGAGTTAAAAATTTATCCAGTTAATTATATAATTATCCAGTATAATATAATTCTATTATAATATAATTAATTAGTTATAATTAGATATAATATAACTAATATAATCATTTGAAATATTCAGGGACGATCAGGTAAAATTGAAATACTAAATTATTTTGATATTTCGGTAGCAACTACTTTCATCTTCAGAAATAAATTTAAAAAATAAATTTAAACGATGAAGCGGAAAAGTTCCTCTTGATGACCTTTTCTAGAGGTCATCAACAGGACCCGCTAACATAGTAGCGGGGCCACTTCGCCCCGCTGCTATGCTACGTCGAGGAATAGGGGCCGAAACCTGATAGCATAGAGTTCTTTCTGATGACCTCTAATCCTTATTATGATAATATTAATATAATATGATAATATTAATATTACAGTATTACAGTATTTACTGTAATATTTATTAATATTACAATATTACAGTATTTTTTAAACTGGACACATTTTAAAACGTGACAAATTTGAAGTGCTTTATAAAATCATCTAATAATGAATTTTAAAAAATAAAAAAAATATTTGAAATGTTGAAAAATGCGAAAGATAAAATTTTTAGACCGACTATGAAGATCAGAATGAAAAAATGTGTACTCAAGCGGATTAAAATTTTTTTACCGTCTAGTCTTTATCGAAAATATTTTAAATTACAATATAAGCGAAAAATTATAAAGCAAACCAGCCCCAAATGTTCTATTAGAACTTTTGATAGAAACAAAAATATAAACACTTTTAATGGGTTCATCCAGGCAAATTAGTGATACACAGTGATGCAATTAGGGCTGGATTTACCATGTCAGGTAAAGAAAGAAATCTACAAAAATAATAAAGCAAAGAATTATTATATAATATTATTATTAATATTAATATCAATTAATATTTATGTTTTATAATATTAATTATTTTATAATTATTACTAATCGGAATAGATTAGTCTGATACAAAATATGTTATTTATTAGTCAATTCATAAAAATTGAATTTTATTTTAAATTGCAATTTTTTATTTTAACTTGATGTAAATTATAAAAAATCTTATAACAATTATTTATTTTATTATTTAATTATTAAATTTTGATTTAGCATTATTATGTTTTGTTTATTTTATAATTATATTAAATATGTAGACTCAGTTAGCTGATTTGATTTTCTTGTAACTTCGTATTATTTTATTATTTATTATTTTAAAAAATTATAATTATTTAAGTATTTAAATGTTATTTAGCATTATAAATATGATATATAATAAATTGATAATAACTTGATATAACTTATATAAAATATTATAACAATTATTTATTATTTATAATTATTTATTATTAAATTATGAAATTTTGATTTAGCATTATTAGAAAACAGAAATCTAAAGAAAGAAAGTTTAAAGAAAAAAATAAAAAAAACTTAAAGAAAGTTTGAGAGATAAGTAACATATATATCGACAGCCTTAGGAGATATTGTTAAGAAGAAAAGTTAAAAATGATCAAGTTAATTACAATTTTAACTAACTACTAACAAATCAACGAACAATCAGGAATCATAATCAACGAACAATCAGGAATCAACTAACAACCAGGAATCAATGAACAATCAGGAATCAACGAACAATCAATGAATCAAACACAGCTATCTCAAGCAATCAACAAGAATTGAATCTCTCGGGCTAAATATCTTCCTATATTCATTATTTTCTGAGATAGAGCAAATAATCTACAGTATTTCCTCTCAACTCAACGAGTCAAACTTTATTGATGGTTCAGTTATGATAAGCAATGATTGCATTAACTCGATTTTAACAAGTAACTCGAAATGTTGTGCTTTCAATTATGTGAACGCAGTTCGTAGAATTTGTAAAGGCAGGTCAAGAGTGCGTGGATTGTTCTGTTTCATAATGCCGCAACAAAGAGCAAGTTGACAAAGATCCATTTGATAATTATAAATAATTGCAACCTTTAGCCTTAACTAATGAAATTCGTGATTGCGCGGCTTGTGTATCTTTAGAATTAAAATGTACTAACGGAGATTGTCCTGTTACTCCCTAGTAAAAGTAGCTCGACAAATATCCAAGGGAATTCTTTTTAAAAGATTTCTTTTGTGGGTACTATAGTGCAAATAATTTACTTAATATCAAGGATATCTAAAATCCACTGTAGTTGACATAGATCGTATAAAGAATGAACTTAAATCTTTTATCCTTTCTCTTCAGCAGTGTGAAAATTTAGTGACAGGTAATGAAAGTGCACATTTTAAAAGTCAAACATCAACCGGTAGTTATGCTCAGTTGCTAGGAATGCGATTTCTTGTACACTCTTTGCTACTTCACGTATATCACATAGTTCGCCTCTTGAATTCGTTCGCGCTTGTAAACGTGAAACTAAGTGTCTCGAATGTCATTATTAGATGATTACCAACATCAGAAAATGACATGGAGAAGTTCGAAATATCTTATCTAGTATTGGAGTCAACTTTAAAGACACCCTACGTATTCGGATTCATCGCCTTCCTGACCGTCGAAGATACGTCCCTTCTTGGTTACAAACTATAACATTTCGATATTTACCGTAATGTATTTATTAATCCAGATCTTTTGATTCCGAAAAGAGAAGCCCGTAAACTACTCTTAAATGAATTACACGAAAAAAGAAAGTCAGATCCATTTAATTTTTATTGTATACAAGATAATAGAATAATTCGATCTTTAAAAAAGCAAATATATTCTTCAATACCTTCCGAAACGAATATCGTATCTCCTAACAGCTGACTAGATAAACGGATCAATACACACGCATCATTTCGCCTTGTTTTGTTCAAAATAGAAGGCATCCAATCACTTGTAAACAAGGGTATTAAGTCGTGGTTTTATGATTAAGACATTATGGTCTTGTGTGAAACATTTTGCGGTACAGATTTATCATTAAAAAACGTTTATGTATTAAATAGCTCGGCGATATCGACTATGCGTGGTCGGTTGTCCTGTAGGTGGAGTGCTTGTAGCAATAAAACCTTTCTCCGATAATTGGACTTTCAGATCATCTAACAATGTTGTTAATATTATTCTTCCAACATTGACCAGAATTGGTTGTTATTTTAATCCTAAGTTTTCTGCTGCAGATATTATAGGTGAGATGTCTACCTTCTTGAGTCCTTCTTCCACTACTGAGGAACCGGTATTAATAGCAGGTGATTTTAACGCAAAGCTACTAGATTCTATACTTTTAAAACTTCAATTACTAATAGACTATTTTGCAACGCTAAACTTAACTTGCAATTTCCCCCGTAGAGATATGGACATACGAATCATTCAATGGCCGTAGTTGCATTGATTTAATTTTTGCAAATTTCCAAATCAAAAAGGTGCATCTAGATCTAGCAAATTAGTGGGCGATTATAAGAAAGCACAAGCCGGTATCCTGTACTTTAGACTTAACGACATTTAGAAAACAGGTCATAGCTTCAAGCTCCAATCTTAGTAGAATACAATACATTGGAGCTAATGCGGTAGATAATATCGAGGTGGCTATGCAACTCTTGGTAGAAGGAAATGTTATTAAAAGCGATTATCTAGCTAACGAAACTCTTTTAAAATCTTGCTTAAAATCAAAAAAGTCGAGTTTTGAGGTTAGGTACACCCGAAAGCCGTGTTATATGCGCAAGCTTGCACGATACCTAATTTCGCTTTGTAAAATTTGTCGATACAAAGATAATGATAATTTTAAGAATTAATACTTCATGTGCAAAACGCAGTAAAGGATTCTGTCAAATGAATTTAATCGATTACGCTTAACCAGGTTAGAGTCTCAAAAGATAAGGTATGCTGACTTACAACTAACCGTCATCAAAGGTCTTCTTTAATTCTTCTTACAGAATGGAGCTTGCACTTTTTGGTAATTTTAGGTGGACAAAATGTTGTTGATTTAAGACAGGAATTAAATAACCTCATCTCTCATAATACGCCGTCACTTTGCGATCCATTAAATGCTCTATTTTCGAAAGAAGAACATAAAATGAAAAATAAGAAAGCCGCTGGTTCTGATAAATTATGCATATAAACTATTAGAGCATCTTTCGATATCATTGCAGATTATTGGGGTTTTCTTTTCAACTGCTTTTTTAGTGACTGCTCTGCTCCTGAATATTGGAAAGAAGGTATTATTAAAGTATTGTATAAAGGAAAGGATGATGTTAATAATGTTGATTCTTATCCTGTTATTGCTCTTCTTAACCATACCTATAAGCTTTTATCCTTCGCCGTGACTCGTCGCATTATTAAATTCCGCGAATATTTGCTTCCACATGAACAATTCCGTTTTCGTACTAACCGCTCAACTTTAAATGCATTGAATATTGACAGGAATGAAGTACATAAATCATTTTCTGTTAGAAAGCCTTTGTATACCATATTAATAAATTTTGCTAAAGGTCTTGACTCTGTTGATCGCCCAATGCTGCTTTTCAAATTTGCTCATTATTTTCACATAAATGGTGGATTACAACAGTAAATAAAGAATATCATAGAACCAAACTGCCTTAAAGTTTTTGACGGCCTAAATTACTCTGAATATTCATCATCTACAGAGGGTGTCACACAGGGCGACCCTCTGAGTTCTACTTTATTTGCCTTTTTCGTAGCGGAGTTACCTCGTAAAATTTGTGGTGGTAGAAGCTCGATAACGACGGTAATGTATGCGGACGACCTAGCTATGATGTCTACAAGTCTGTTCGAATCACAACTAGCTTTGGATAAATTATCTATATACTGTATGGACAATTATTTGAAAATAAATGTGCTCAAATCTAAAGTTTTAAAATTTAGGCGTGGAGGTCTATTAAGGAAAAAGGATAAACTTATTTTAGACTCTCAGATTCTTGAATTTTGCAGGAATATTACATATCTTGGGTTGCAGTTGGATTCTAGATGGTCCTTCACCTCTGCTGTCGAGGAAAAGGCTTCGAAGATTTCTATGGCTATCTGTAGTGTACGTAATCTGGGTGCTCTATCATACGAGGTGTTATTAAATACTTTCGTGTAATGCTATTATAAATTTTGACATACGGTTTGCTGGTAATATGGTCGGACTTATCCTTTTCGAAATTTGCTCAAATTGATAACTGCCAGAATATATTTATAAAGCACATTGTGGGTGTCTCAGTGAAATATTTTTTTACATCGGTCGCCATATTATCTCGATTCCTACTTTCTCTAATTATATTGACGCAATCTTCAATTAACCAAAAACTCAAGCGTTTCGATTAATGAATGTGAATTTATTCTGAAAAGATCCAAACTTAACTTTGAAATTTATTTAACACCTATATTTTTACAGACTCGGTGGCAGCAGGCTTGTTATATTAAGATTGATTACTATGGAGGTTTTCTATTCATGGTTATTATGATAAACTTTTCATTATTAATATTTCAATAAATCCAGTCTCCATTCAATGTAAATGTGTATTCTGTGGCTCTCAGTATGCATCCTTACTGCATGTTTTTTCTTGTCCACATTTGTCTAAATTAGGATTAGCTGGGATTGGTAAACTACACAGATCCTGATATGGCGCACACCTGCCGAAATTCTTATTGAAGTATTAACATGTAGATAACTTATCTTAAATAGTATATATATTTAAGTATATATAATATATGATATATATTATATATAATATATAGTATATATAATAGTATATATACTGATCTCAAATATATATATTTGTCTGTTTATTGAATTCAATAATTGTTTGTTTTTCAATTCCTACCGAAAGATTATACGGATAAATAAATTTCTCTACATTATTATTTTTTATAATTTCATAACTATATTAAATATATAGAGTCAATTAACTGATTTGATTATATCGCACGACAAAATGGTATCGTTTATATATTAATATAACGATTGAATTCTTCATTAGTAAATTGCAAATACAAGAGAAATTAATTTTTATTTTGGTAAACATAAATTAATTTATGTTGCAATTAAAATAAATATAATAATAACTTATTAAAGCCACAATTATGAAAATAATTTATCATCTAGAAACTATTTTAAAAGCTATTTATTCACAATTTAAATTCATAATTGTGAAAATAACTCACCATTTAAAAACTGCATATCGATATATTAGAAGATAAATTGTATTTTTCGATGTCTAAACAGCAGTACACCAAATTCAAACGAATTTACATTTCTAATCTTAATATATTATATATCTAAGTCTTTGAATGAATTTGAAGAATTTTAACATAATTATCTACTGTGACAATTCGTAAATATTAATGATTATGTCATCTTTTATGTTTAATTTTTATAGTAACCTAATTAATTTAATATGTATCTATTAAATTATTTAAATGATTTTGAAGCCAATATCATTACATATTATAACAATGTATTATATTATATATATTTAATGAATATAGTATTATAATATTAAATATTATGACAACATTTCCGAAAGGCAGGCACAACTAGGCAAGAAAAAAATTATAAAAAACGAAAGACCTTTATTAGACATTTAAAAAACATCTTTCATCTTTTTGCAGCATAGTGTAGGTAAAGTTTGAAATTAAAATTTATTTTTTTATTAATAAAAAATTAATAGCCGTCGATACGACGTCTATTACGCTTCAGAGAAAATGTTCAATTTTTTAAACTTAAAAATATTTTTTCCTAAAATATCGATATGATAACCCATACTTTTTTTCATCTCACAACATCAACCATCTATTAACATTTACACAAAAACTTATGAATTGACTTATTCAGTATGTTGAAAAAATTTAAATTTTAATTTTTTAAATAAATAATGATAATTAAATTTTTACCATTGCTCTTGTTAGTAGTTTGTTTGCTGCAATATTATTATAATACGATTACAAATCATATATCTACATTATTTTCAAGTTTGAGATTGATTTAACATATATTACATTGTAAAACAAAATTTAATTTTTTGAACTTCAAAATACTTTTTAAGCACTTGAGAAAATGTTCAATTTTTTGAACTTAAAAAAATTGTCTTAACTTTATCTATTTTTTCCTAAAAAATCGATAAAGTTTGAAATTAAAATTATTTTTTTTTTATTTTTAACATTACTGTGTTGATTTATATATTTTACTATTTACTGCTTGATATTATTTTTATAGTAACCAAATTTAAAATATTTATCTATCAAATTATAATAATGATTTTGAAGAAAATTATTTAAATAATTTTGAAACTAAAATGTAAGAAACTAAAATATTAGGGCTGGTTTACAGCCCAAGTATATGTTAGATGTCTCAGGCTTTAATCCTATTAATGTTGGATTTATTTATAATTTTATATTATTTATTATATTATACACGATTCATTATAATTTAGAATTAATTTAAATTGTGTTAAAATTTATTTAATTTTAGTCTTACTTAATTTTGTTCTTTTCTACTTAAGAGTTTAAATTTATTTTTAACAATACTTTGATGATTTATGCATTTCCCTAATTTTGTTTGATTGTATTTTATAGTAACCTAGCTAAAATATGCATCTATTAAATTATTTAAATGACTTCGAAGAAAGCCAATATCATAACATTTTATCATATACCTGTAATTTAGTAAAATTGATTATTTATCATAAACGAATAAACTCTGGTACAGGTGATTCAACTAATTATTCAGTCGACGTATTTTTAGTATTCTATTGATATCGTGTTGATTTATATATTTAACTATTTTCTGCTTGATGGTATTTTTATAGTAACCTAGTTTAAAATATGCATCTATTAAATTATTTAAATGACTTCGAAGAAAGCCAATATCATAACATTTTATGGTAGTTCTTAAAATTTAATTTTTTAATGTATTATATTTAATTTTATCTGGTATGCATAAATATGTCATCTTTACTATAAAATTTATAAATAGTTTTTAATTATATTTTGTTAATTTATATATTTTATTATTTTCTGTTTGATTGTATTTTTATAGTACCCTAGTTTAAAGTATGCATATCTTAAATTATTTAAATGATTCGGAAGAAAATCAATATCGTTACAAAATGTTGCAATTCTTAAAATTTCATTATTTAATGTATTATATTTTATACTAATTGGTATACATGAATGCTCATGCAAAAATATGTTTCTTGAATATTTAAATATGCCATCTTTACGATATAAATTAAAAGTAATTTTTATTGATATTAATTCAATGCTCATAGCAAAGAGTAAAACCAATTAATATTGATTTTATTAAGAATAACGCTACCTGGATAAATTTGTTAACTTATTGAATAAAATTTATTACAGTTAAATACGCTCATCATCGATATATAATAATGATTTTAATAGAAACATATATTTCATATCTTTATATAATTAATATTTATTTTTTACACAGTTATGAACAAATTCATATTCTATAAAGCTTAAAAATAAGAAAGCTATAATTAGGCTACCATTACCTATAATTGGAAAACATTTTATTTGTCTAAATATAGATGACCCTACTTTTAAATAATTTTGATTTATCAAATTAAGGATTCTAAAAATTCAATTTTATCCATATATTTATATTTACTTGATGGTTTAATTTTTGTTAGATATGCATTATAGTTATTATAACATATATGTATATCGTTGTCCGAATATAAGATTAATTAATTTTTCTAACACTTCTTTAATATCTGTTAAATCGAGATATGTATAAAGCGTATTGAAATCTAACATATTTATATTCTGAAAATTTATTCCTTTTGCGTGTTCTAAAAATTCTATTGCAGAATTAATACTAAAATAGTGTTTTATACCAGTATTAATTTCGATTACCTTGCAATATTTTTTAAAATGTGCTTTAATTAGTTTAAGTAGTTTATTCATAAGAACAGAAAGTGGTTTCAATGTATATTTAAAAGCAACTGCATATGAACTTAAATTTTATTGGATTTTTATTTAATTTTGAATTCCAATATAATATAGGTATAGTTTTATTATCTGATTCAATTTTTATACCCTTCTTATCCATTATAGAACAACAGTATATCACAATAAAGCCTTTTTGCAAATGAAGACAAAGTTATTACTAGCTTTATCAATAGTTGTTATTATTAATTCATATTCTATAAAGCTTAAAAACAAGTCAGCTATAATTGGGCTACTATTACCACCCATTGGAACACCTTTTACTTGTCTAAATATAGATGTCCCTACTTTTAAATAATTTTGATTTATCAAAATATTTAAGGATTCTATTAATTCAATTTTATCCATATATTTATATTTATTTGATGGTTTAATTTTTGTTAGATAGGCGTTATAATTATTATAACATATATATGTATATCTTTTTCCGAATATAAGGTTAATTAATTTTACTAACGCTTCTTTAATATCTACTAAATCTAGATTTGTATAAAGCGTACTAAAATCGTATGTATTTATATTTTGAAAATTTATTCCTTTTGTCTGTTCTAAAAATTCTTTTGTAGAATTAATACTGAAATAGTGTTTTATACCAGTATTAATTTCGATTACCTTGCAATATTTTTTAAAATGTGCTTTAATTACTTTAAAGTATTTTATTCATATAGACAGAAAGTGGTTTTAATGTACATTTAAACGCACTACATATGAACCCAGGTTTTATTGGATTTTTATGTAATTTTGGATTCCAATATAATATAGGTATAGTTTTATTATCTAATTCAATTTTTATACCCTTTTTATCCATTATAGAACAATGACTTGTAATAATTGTTTCTAATCTAATATCAATACATTCATATGTTGCATTTACATGTTTATATTATATTAAAGGTCTTGACCTAATTGGACGTCAACCACAAACATCAGAAAGCAAAATAAAAGAATAAGAAAGTCTCAACAAATTCTTTGCTTCCAAGCTACTCGTTCCCTTGCCAGTAGCACCAATATAGCCAACCAATTTTCACGGTATGTTCGCCATCCAACGTTGGTCTTCTGAAATAAATACGGTCGTGCAATTTGCTCAAGGCTTCTTTTGATTAGTGATAACTTCTCCAATAGGACGTTTCCGTGATGATTTTGATGGAGCAAGAAGCGTTATTTTAGGCAGTCGATTGTCGTCCATCCTCAATACGTGACCAACATATATCCATCGACGATGGGCAAACGTACTGTTGATGGTTTCAATCTGTCCACACTTCTTCATGACCTCTGAATTCGACATATGCAACAGCGGGGTGATGTGTGCAATTCTTCTGAGGAAAATGTGGTCAGCCGACTCTAGCTTGCGAATCATCACTTTTTTGTCAGGTGGGGTTTCACAGCCGTATAGTAGTACCTGACGCACAATTAATGCATATACTTTTATCTTTGTTTTGAGGTTAACGTCTCGTCGTTTCCACAACTTCGAAAGTCCGCCAAACGCTCGATTAGCTCGGACTAGTTTTGAGAGTATGTCATCTTCTATGTCAGCGTTGACCGATATTACACAACCTAGATAGGTGAATGAGTGTACACACTCGATCGGTTGATGCTCTATAGTGATAATCCGACGCAGAGTATCTTACATTTGTTGGGGGTTCAAGTAGAGTTCGTACTTCGATTCAGTATCGGATGTTCTAGTAATAATGTATCTTAGGTCTTCGAAATTTTCGGCAATTAATGCAATGTCGTCCGCATGACTTAGGTCACAAATACACTTTCCTTGTGTGACAATTTCTATGCCATCATGAGGATCTATTAGGGGGCTATTTAGTATTTTATCAACAACGATTTATAACAAAGTTAGAGCTAACACGCTGCCCTGTCTCACCCCTGTCATGACTTCTCTGATTATACCTTTCGATTGTTCGTAGAGAGCCTTCACGACTGCAGTTATCTTCGCAGGGAACCCACAACCATCTAAGAGAGGTCACACTTTCTATACAAACACTGTCAAACGCGGTTTTAAAATCCGGAAACGCTATCACCGTCTGTTGTTTAAACTCATTTCGAGTCTCGAGTACACATCGCAAGGAAAATATTTGGTCAATACAGCTACAACCATTTCTGAATCCTGCTTGACTCTCACGTACTTGCCGTTCTCGCACTGACCGAATGCGTTCCAGTATGATTAATTCTAGAACCTTGTAAACGACAGAAAGTAACGAGATTGGACGATAATTCTCGCGTTATCTTGCATAACCCATTTTGTAAATCGGCATAATGATCGCCGTTGAGAAATATTCTGGAATTCTAGAGACGCTTCGTATAGATTTAAAAAGGACTGCGAATTACTGATATAATGTGACCCAGAAGCTTGCAAGATTTCAGAAGTGATCCGCTTAATAAGGAGGAGCGCCAGCGTTGTCTGAAGAGGATGTGGTCAATCTGATTCCTACCCTACCATTAGGATAGGCCCATGTTTCGAGATGTCGTCTTTTATGGCGGAAGAATGTGTTTGCCATAATAAGGTGATGTCTCTCGGCAAGTGAAATTAGCCGCTTGTTATTAGGACATAATTTAATAGCAGAATGATGTCCGACTCTAGAGATAAGGGATTTCTAGGACATCCAAGTTGAGCATTGAAGACGCCTGCCGAAATTATTCTTATCTCTTAATGGTTGTTTTTTGTATTTCTAATCCTAATGGGTACATGGAATTAAGCGTTTTAATCCACAAATGATATCTTTAGAAAAACTTCTTATATGTACATAAAGATCATTTAGCTTATTATCACTTAAAAGTTGTTTTACTAATTCTAATTGCTCATTTATATACATATCTTTTTTAATATTTTTAAATCTATTTTTCCTATTCCTTTTATACCCATGACTTCTTGGTTTGCGTTTAACCGGATTATTATAATATAGTTGTTTATTATGTATTATACTACTTCTGCCAATTCCTTGTACCACGTCATTCAATCCTAATGGGTACATGGAATTAAGCGTTTTAATCCAAAAATCTTCTTTTTCTAATAGTTTTTGATTTAATATTGAAATGTTTTATTCAATACTATGTTCTAAAATAAATAATTTGCAGTTTTTAATATCATGTCCTATTAATCTCATATGTTTATGAAATATAGTTTGACTATTATGCTGTATATTATATATGTGTTGCCTAAACCTAGTTTTTAACATTTGATATGTTTTTCCTATATATTGCAATCCACATGTACATTGTATAAGATACACTACACCTGCGGTATTGCAGTTACAATTATTATTAATATTTAATGAAAAACATTTGTTTGTCGTATTACTTACGATACAATTATTATTAATAACATCACAAACTATACAATTTTTTCTGTTACATTTAAAATATCTAAAATTGAAATCATTAGTACTTACGTATTTTTCCAATCTAATTGACTACATGTAACTTTTAAGTCATAATTTTTAACGTTGCTTTTTCGGTGTCGCCACCTAGTTTAGTTGACTCAGACTAAACTTACAACGGGCCATCCATCAGCATCTGACAGGGGGCTGCTCTGCTTAAGGCGGTTGCAGGCTGGAACAAGATCTACCACCTTCACTCCACGCGCTACGCGACCTAGCTATTGGCCGTTACCTGGTCTCTTAAACGTGATCACGTGAAGCAGTTTATATTTTAAAGTGTAAACATCGTGGGATGCAAACTTCTCCCTTTTTTATAATTTACAAGAAATAGGAAAAATAAAATAAAATTTATCAAACTTGCTTGAAAACTAGAAGCAATGTCGCATCAATACTAAATCAATATTCAGTATTTCTGACAGATCATATTACTGGGAAACCAAAGTCCATAGGTCGATAATAACTCGTCAGTAGACATCTTAACTTTTCGATATTTAATATACGTATACTCAGTTGCTTAATCTGATTTGTATAAACTTTTCGATTTACAAGGTAACAACAAACCTGATTTAAATCTACCTCTGAAAACAGGTAAAGTTGCCACAAATTTTATGTTACCACTAACTGACGTTTTTATTTCATTGTTCACTCTTTATTTGTCCACCTAAATATTAGAAAATAATTTGAACTTGAACAAAATGCTTTCAGTTATTTTTATTTATAGTTTTAGTGTAAATTATAATCAATTCATAAAAATTGACATTTATTTTAAATTTTATTTTTAATTTTAAAGTTGATATAAATTATATAAAATTTTGTATAAAATTATTAAATTATTAATAATTATTTAATTATTTATTATTTAATTATTTCATTTTTATTTATCATTATATTTAATTTATAATTTAATATACGTATTCTCAGTTGCTTTATCTGATTTGTATAAAATTTTCGATTTATAATTCATAAACTATTTATTACGTATTCGGCATCATACGTTTTATGTATATACGTATATTTAGTGTCCTCATAAATAATTTCGATTCGTTTTGTGCATTACTGTACAAATCCATATTCTACAACAAAGTTTAGAAATATCTCTATCGCTCACATTTATTTTCGTGCACTTTTTTATTCAAGTTGCACCAGAAACGTCGTGCATTAAACTTCGGTTATTTGTTTGTATACATTCATGTTAAAAAATTGCATGTATGTGGTGTATACGTTGGCACATGTATACATATTATTTTTCACAAGTTGTTAACAAAATCCTTATTATTTTTTACACAAAAATAAAATGTAACCAAACAACGCTTGCGGGTGATCAAAGAAAAGCAATAAAATTCATTTTTCTGTAAATGCAGATACAATCTCAAAGGTAAGTGAAGATTTTTCTTCTAATTCTAGCTCAGACACAGAGGTGGAGCTTCCTCCTGTGCCACAATTGGTAAATTTAGTTATTATAAAACTATTACAACCACTGGAAAGGGAAAATATCTTTAACATATCGCTCAGAAGCTTTACAGATCAATATTAAGGAAGGATTTTGTTCAACACAATTAAGTACTACGAAGCAGAGGTAAGCATCTCATTCTGTACCTCTGACCTGGCGATAACATACGTAGACTACTTTAAAAAAGTTCGCTGACTTTGGAACAATAATATATAAGCCTATTCAGGCTTCGATCAAGATAAACAATATACCGCACTTTATATCTGAAGATGATTTAAAGGAGCTAGAAAATGAATATGATATTTTCAATGCCCGCTTGGTCACGGGGAAGGTATTACCTTTTTATTCCGGTGGCCTTTGGATTAACTTCCGTAAGCCACGCCATTCTCTAGCGAATAACGCATGTAACCCCTTTTTGGGCATAATTTATCCTTTGCAGTCCTTGACTCTGACGGACTGACTTTCCGCCCTTGTAATTCATGTCACAAATGGGGGCACTAAGCCTGTAAATACTCTCTTCCTTGGATGTGTGGAGTTTGTGATTCCTCCGAGGATCATGATGACAGTAAGTGTGAAAAGCCGCCACTTTGTACTAAATGTGACGAGAACCATCATGCATGGTCCAGAAAGTGCAGCTTCTTTAAATCATACAAAAACAGACACTGTAGACCTCCTGACCTTCCGGCTAACTTTGCCGAAGCGGCCAAATCTAATTTTAACGATAATATAATGAAACAGACGGAAATAATCAAGATCATAGATGCAAGGCAGCAAGCCAACATGAAGGAACCACTTAGTCTGGCCGGGTGTGAAAAGGGCAACCTTCACACATCCGGTTCTGAGTAGAAGGAAGCATCCCATTCCGGTTAAGTCAACACAATGCAAAGTAATCAAGATCCTATTTCACTAAATATCATTCAGTTGAATTCGGGAGGTGCTTCTAGCCTTAGCCTTCTATATGGTAGAGATGCAGATGTAATAGTCTTTCAGGAGACGCAGTCTATCCATATCCCCCAGGACATTACTCGATTTATCCCTAAGCACATTTACACTCACTATACTCTGTACATAACTCAACCTCACTCATCTTCATCTCGAGGTCTTTTCATCCTAGTAAAGAGATCCTTAAGATCATCCCTCTTATTGAACTTTTCTTACCCAGCCATGTCTTGTTTAGCTATATCACTCTGTAAAAACGGTAATTTTTAAACGTCTGCAAAATAAAAAAAAATCGGAATCAGCTTATTCGAGGCTATAATGTTTGTAATTACATTCAGATATTATAATACATTCCTTCTTCAATAGCCACTTTTCGTAACAATTTTAAGAGATCGTGGTTGATTTCGTCGGTTGTTTGCGTAATTGCAGGAAAAAAACATCTTTTAATTTGATTCACGCATTTATCATATTTTGCGAACTTTTTGTTTGAATGGAATTGAAATTTGATTAACTACTAAGCGAATTTGCATATGAATTGACAAATTATTTATTTTTTACATAGTGAACCATATTGTCAGTATTAATTGTTTATAATTGTAATAAAATCTTCGGCTTTGAAGATTTTTTAAAACATTTCATATAAAAGATTTCTATAATCAAATCAGCTTACTGAGCCTACGTATTTAATATAATTATAAATAAATAAATAAATATAAATAAATATAAATAAATCAATAAATCAAAATTTAATAACAAAATTGTATAAATATTATTTTATTTATCATTATTTTTAATTTAAATAATTAATTCAGCTAACTGAGTCTACGTATTTAATAAAATTATAAAATAAAAAATAAATAAATAAAAATAATCGAACTATTTATTAAATAATTGAATTGAACAACAGTATATAAACAAAATTAATAATCATAAGGAGCGTTTTATAATCCTTTAGGCCATCAAATACGAAAATAGTTATCAGACACGAATGATTGTTTAGCTGATTCTTAATATCAAGTATAAAAATACAACACAGAATTATGTATAACGCCTATTTTAAATCTTTAATTTAAAGAAAAAAGTACAATTTACCAAAAGTTTAATTATTTAAGCGTAAATTTCAGAATCGAAACTTTAGCTCAAACATTCATAGATCGTAAAATTCTTTAAAAGTTTCAAAGATGATCTTAATAAGCAACAAATTATTTATGCAATTTAAAAACATAAATTACCTTGATAATTCCATTTAAATTCAAATTCGTGAATTTAAATTCACAATTTAAATTCACATTCGTGAATTTAAATTGTATAAACAAAATTGTATAAATATTATTTTATTTATCAATATTTTTAATTTAAATAATTAATTCAGCTAACTGAGTCTACGTATTTAATAAAATTATAAAATAAAAAATAAATAAATATAAATAAATAATAATGCTAAATCAATAAATCAAAATTTAATAACAAAATTGTATAAATATTATTTTATTTATCATTATTTTTAATTTAAATAATTAATTCAGCTAACTGAGTCTACGTATTTAATAAAATTATAAAATAAAAAAAATAAATAAATAAAAATAAATAATATATGAATAACAATAATAATGCTAAATCAATAAATCAAAATTTAATAATTAAATAATAAAATTAATAATTGTTATAAGATCTTATATAATTTAAATTTATTTTTTAATACAATTGAAATTTAAAATAAAAGTCAATTGCTATGAATTGACTAATGAATAACAGACGTTGTATAATAGCGATTAATAAATAAAAAAATAATTAATATAAATTATATTAATAAATTAATATCTGATGTATTTTACCCACTGTAGCTTTTCGGCATGTGGCGGTAAACAAAAATGTTTATATTAATAGATCAATTCAGCAAACTGAGTCTACGTATTTAATAAAATTATAAAATAAAAAATAAATAAAAAATAATATATTAATAATAATGTACATTTCAATTTATCAATAAATCATAATAAATTAAATAAATAAAATAACAACTGATTTCCTTTTTTCAATAAATTTTATAAAATCTACAACCGGCAATAAAGTCTAATTTACAATAAAAAACGAGTTTGTATCACAAACTGAATAAAACGTCACAAATATTGTAAAATACACTTTTAATTCTGAACGTGTAATCGGTTTTGCTATCCTAATTTTGTTCATTGAACCGTTTGCAAGGTCTTCATACAATGGACGAAACATCGCCAGAATTTATTTGACATGACATTTCCAAATCTTCACTTTTAAACATGTCGTCGATTTCAAACTTCATATCCGTTGCCAAGACTGCTTCATAGTGATTGTGGATGTCATGCTTTATCAAGTTGAGGTGAGGTAACGGCCATATATGACTTGCCGACCATAACACTATATATATTAAACTCACGGAAATTGTTAAGGCCGGTGTGAATATCGGTAGCTGTGTACATTTTTTTGGATTTAGACTATGCTTTCGTTTATGAGTAATGATAGCCGCGATGCACAGAGCCGGATACAGCGTAACGAAAACTAGATTCGACGAAAAATAACAGCCGCTATTCGAAAGTTTACTATGCAATAGTGTAAATAGGAAAGCGAATCCCGCAAAATACGACCAGCTACCATCAATTACTTTACATCTTTCGAAAATATTTACAGAATGGTCTGTCCAAGCGTAATCAAACGCATAAAACGAGTATGCAAGTGAAATCATCAAATTGAGCATAAATTTACAATAACAACTTGAAACAGTTTGGCCGATTGGCGTTAGCACGACAAATACAATTCCAGGTGTAGTTATGGAAAGAATATAATCAATAAATAGGTTGCCATTTTCATAAGTATTCGGACGTTTTGTATCTGTTGCAATAAAACCATTCGCCGCCAGCGATTTTTCAACAAATGCTCGCATAAATTTGTACATGAATATACGGGATACGATTATTGATGGAATTAACAAAATCAGAAAATAAGCGACTGAAATACTGGCAACTAATACCCATTGAACACCACTGTCACCTGTGATATTGCCAAATAGTATTGTGTAAAACCAAAGATTCACAGGAATGAAAATTCGATGAAAACTCATATTGATCAGAGACAGCATTACGAACTGAGCAACCAAGCATAGCCACAGGATTGTTGATGATCTCTGATAGTTTCTGTTCGTAGTAGGGAATGCTTCTATGAATAAAATACGTACGAACACTATGACTGATAGTAAAAAATGAACAATGCCAGTAAAGAAACCAGCAGTTATGAAAAACAGTGAACTCAAAATCTGAGCTAGAAGTGATAATTTAACCATTGAACTATCCAAAAACAACAATTGTTTCAACTCAGAGTTTTATGCAGCGTGCTTGTGGTGGTCATGTGGAGGTAGAATGAGCTATTATGTTGTGATGCGTTGACAAAGCACGTGCCTACAATTCGTTTATTGCACATTTATCAATAATTAGACCAGTCTGCAAGTTGTAGATTGACGTAACAAAACAGCTTAGTCACATTGGTTTAGAAATCTAGAAAATCATTACGTTCAATTAAAGACAAAACTGTGATTTTTATTTAGCAACAAAACGCTCAATTCAACATAGAAAACTCAGTCTGTAGTAGCAATACGCTTTTAATCAAAGACTTTGTAGACATAACTTAAATTTGAACTCGGAATTTTCAAATCTTGAAACAATAAATTCTTGTTTGTAAATTATAATTATAAATTCTGTAAATTCTCATAATACAATTTTATTAAGATGCTATTATAAATATATACACGATTATATAAATTATTGTATATTTCTACTAAATATCGTATAAAATATCCAAACCTTTCAGTAATTATGTAATTTTATATTATAATATACAATACTTTCACACAAAATATAATAATATTATATTATTTTAATATATATGATATTATATATTTTATAATATCATATATATGTGTATATATGATATATATTATATATATTGAATATTATCAGCAAATCAAACTCGAGAGCCCATTGAGGCTGCTTTCAAATAAATCGTTAAACAAATCAAATCAAGAATCGAGTAACATCAGCGATTTTTCTTTTATAGCACAATACAAGGGCTAAGCTTTCGGAGTAAAAGCCTTCTTCATAGTTGTAAGCAGCCAACAAAGTTCAAACTGAACTTCAGTGGCTGCTAATATAACTACTTACAACTCTGAAGGTTTTTACGCCGAAAGCTTAGCCCTTGTATTGTGCTATAAAAGAAAAATCGCTGCTGTTACTCGATTCATTATATATTTAATATATTATAAATATATTAAATATATATTATATTATATATATTATATATTAAACATATATTATATTATTTAATAATAAATAATATAATATATTTATAATAATTATATATTATTATAATATATGCTTGAGGAAAACTAAAAAATTTCAATTAAATTTATATTTATTTTACAATAAAATTAATGATTTGACCGCGAAAGCTATGGTAATTAGTAATATTTTGTTATAATTTATTTACGAATAATAAACAAAAAACACGATTTACATAATTAATGACATTTCACACCTTAGTTGTGAAACTTGATAATATTACAATCAATTAATTATTATAGTGCATTGTAATTATATAATCATTATTACTTTATATATTAATTTGTATATTATATATTAATCAATAATTTTAATATTTCGCACTTCACATTAGGCTTTAAATGTAAATTAGTTCACCTAATATTTTAATTCTCACTGTGATTTTTTATCTGTGAAATTTAATTATTGTATATTTCTACTAAATAAATATTGTATATTTCTACTTTAAATGTAAATTAGTTCACCTAATATTTTAACTCTCACTGTGATTTTTTATCTGTGAAATTTAATTATTGTATATTTCTACTAAATATCGTATAAAATATCCAAACCTTTCAGTAATTATGTAAATTTATATTATAATATACAATAATTTCACACAAAATATAATATTATATTATTTTAATATATATGATATAATTTTATTTTAACCTATAAGTAAGGAACATAACGCTTAAATATTTTTAGTTTTTATTAATTTCATTTTATTAGAATAAAATTTTAATTATAATTTTTAATTTCAGTTTGAAAATTAAAGGTTGAAATTAAAAAGTATATCAAAATTTAGAGCTAAATTTTGATATTAAAATTTTTAAAATTATTAAAATCATTTGAAATTTCTTAGTGCTTCTTTTGATAACAATCTTTCTCTTTTACCCTTTGTTCATGAAAAGGTTTGTTCTTGCTCTTCTTCATGACCTTCGATGTATTTGTAAAATAGTTAATCAGCACATCTACAGACAACTTATTTCCTCACCTTTATTCTCGCAACTAGATTATTGTCTCAGTTTACTAGTCAACTCACCCAAAACCTTACTACGCCCTCTTTTACTCGTTATCCACGCAGCCACTCGTATCTAATTACGCCTCCGACGCTTTGTTCATATTTCTTCTCATTTATTGCTTCTCAATTGGCCTAGTATCTCTCAACGCGTCACCATGCGCTTACAATTTATTGTTTCTCGTTTCTGTCCATTCGACTTATCATAATATTTTAAACGTCCTTCCTACGACTCAATCCATAAATCTTCCATAACTCTACGATCCATTCACACAGGTATTTTAGCCATTCTTAGATATTGCACTAATTAAGGCCTCGGTGCATACCATGTTTCTGGGCAACTATAATAGAACGGCCTTTCGTTGACATCCCCTCAGCAAAGTCTGACCTGATCTTTCTTCATTTCACATATGTCCTCTGGCGTATATATCTTGTCAATTAAAACCAAGATTCATTGTTGGCAATGCGAACGATAAACCTGACATATTGCATCTATTACATATTTTTACCGCATAAAATAAATTGTATTTTTGTTCTATTTTACAATTTACCTAGGAAAGCAGCACGATTGTTTATAGCTGATGCTGATCATAAAATGTAAATGGAATTGAGAGGAATAAATCAAGAATCCAAATAGATTTTTTTGACGAATTCGACCCTTAAATTATAATTTTAAAATTTATTAATATTGTACCGGGCTGGCGTGATATATAAGTAAAAAGTAATTTGAAACCTATTAATAAATAAATCTTATTATAGATCTTGTTGTTAGATCTTATCATTAAACCTATTAAGAAATAATATCACTGAAGTTATCGACAGTAATAGTTAAATTTGAATAATTAACTTTTTAAATAGTATAGCTCCCATTATTTTCTTCGCTATCATGTTCATGCGATCCATGAGCGTTGCTGTGACCACTATCTTCCGATTCGGTTGATGTATTCGCGGCCGCGATGGTGGCGGTTGTAATGAATTCGTTATTTCTTCGAACCATGTTTGAGCAACTCTTCAAAATTGATGCGATATTACTACTTTTATTCGTAATTAAGTGATTGGCGGTATTTGTTGTCGCTATCATTTGTACTGCCGCTGGTGCGTCGTCATGTTGATTATGCTCAACACCTTGAATAGCTCGCAGTTTTGTTTTGAAATATGATGGACTATATAACAAAATATAATTATTTTTATTAATAAATTAATAAAAATAATGTAGTTGTTTAATTGTAATTATATACTTCTAGATTGTTGTTTTTCCGCATTTTTAAGTCAGGCAGCTAACTTCAGAGAGTTACTAAAACGTCAATCGCTTATCTATAATTTTTATAATTTTGTTCCTTATAAAAATAGAAACATAGCTGAAACCAGCACAAGAAAACGTATTTATCTCTGCTTCTTACTCTAGTTTCAATAATCAATTTACTGACATAGGCTAAATCCTCTTCCGTCGTAAACATTCAATCAAAGGCAAATGAAAACCTTTGATAGTTGTTCATGATTTAACAAGTTTACTCAAATAAGTGACTATTTATGGGAATGTAATTTAAGAAAGTGTTATAAGTTGTTAGTTCATTCATTGACTCATTCAACGAGGAAATCCAAAGTAAGACAAAGTTACAGGTATATACAAAGTGCGTTATAGGTAGAGATACACAGTGCGTTTCTATCTTACTCTGACATTATAGCTCAAAAATAATTATTCGATAAGAAAATTATAAATCACATCACACAGTTCGGTATTAAATATTCTAGAATTTAAATATTCAAACTTAGCTTAAGTAAATATGTTTTGTTCTATCAGAGTACATTTATATAAAATGGGAAATGATAAATTATTCTTTGATTTCTCTTGATAAAAGATAAATCAAGTTAGTTAGACATCCTGGTTTCTGTGTTTCCATAGCTTTTATTCCTTTAAATATTTATTGCTAATATCGATAACTATTGATATTTTACTATATTTTAATTAATTAAAAGAAATTTTTAAATAGGAGGATGCAGTAAAGGCCGAGGACCAACTGGTGACAACAACTTAAGCTAACCTACGCTAATTGTCAAGACGTAACATATTAATATATTTTAATTAATTAAAAGAAATTTTTAAATAGGAGGATGCAGTAAAGGCCGAGGACCAACAAGTAATGAGAGCTCACATACGCTAAACGTCAAGACGTAACATATTCGTTAACAATATTAAACATATAAATATATATGTTAAGGATATTTTAATATATTAATGGCTTTGCCGTTCTATTTAAATAAATAATTAAATAAAATTCAATATTAAAAAATGAATTTATAAATAAACTAACATCAAATTAAATACTCTGACTTTACAGCTCAAATTAATTAGCAATTAAAAGAAAATTTTAAGTAGGAGCAATTTCAATGATGCAGTAAAGGCTGATAACCAACCAGTAATGACAGCTAACCTACACCATTTGCCAAGCCGTTCCCTAGCTTTTATTCCTTTAAATATTTATTGCTAATATCGACAATTTTTGATATTTTAATATATTAATGACGTTGCCGTTTAACTTTAGGAAAGAATTTTTAATTTTTAATTTAAAATTGTCTAGATTCTTTAGCATACCATTTCAGTAAAATAATTTGTATAATGAAATATTTTTACAATATTATATATTATTAAATAATTATATAACTTCATTTTTACTGTAATTTTTACAATTCAATTAATTTACAGTGATTACAATGAGATATGCTTACAAAGGCTTAATCCTCGAAACGTCTTTAATAAATCATTAATTTTCGCAACTGATTGTATTATTCGGGTTGATTAATTGGATTAAAACTATATCGCTGACATCCCATTAGAGGAGCCCCTAATGTGGTCAAACAATTATCTTAGTATATATATGGTGATTTTCGGACATGGTGATTGAAATCACCATGTCCGAAACGACCAGTGTGTACCTCATTCTACTGATTAGTGTTGCGGGTACTCATCATTTCGATGCTGAAGTGGTCGTCTAGAAGTGACATGGTGATTGAAAGTCGTGAATCGAAGTCCAGTCTATCAAGCAACATTATTTAGTATAAATGCCGTATTTCGTAAGAAATCCTGGACCATTGTTTACTCAGCACATCTGTGCACTACTATTATACATGCCGTATCCATTAAGGATCCAACGAGTGCAACGACAATTCAGCAACAACCTCTGCCTAGTGTATAAGGATGGTCCACACAGCAATTCGATCTGGTAAAGAGCGTAAGCCTCAGTCGATTAAGCAAAGTGTCGGAAACGCCTTTATTCACAATGTCACACAGGCAACCGAAACGACCAGTGTGTACCTCATTCTACTGATGAGTGTTGCCGGGTACTCATCATTTCGATGCTGAAGTGGTCGTCTAGAAGTGACATGGTGATTGAAAGTCGTGAATCGAAGTCCAGTCTATCAAGCAACACCATTTAGTATAAATGCCGTATTTCGTAAGAAATCCCGGACCGTTGTTTACTCAGCAGATCTGTGCACTACTATTATACATGCCGTATCCATTAAGGATCCAACGAGTGCAACGACAATTCAGCAACAACCTCTGCCTAGTGTATAAGGATGGTCCGCACAGCAATTCGATCTGGTAAAGAGCGTAAGCCTCAGTCGATTAAGCAAAGTGTCGGAAACGCCTTTATTCACAATGTCACACAGGCAACCGAAACGACCAGTGTGAACCTTATTCTACTGATGAGTGTTGCCAGGTACTCATCATTTCGATGCTAAAGTGGTCGTCTAGAAGTGACATGGTGATTGAAAGTCGTGAATCGAAGTCCAGTCTATCAAGCAACACCATTTAGTATAAATGCCGTATTTCGTAAGAAATCCTGGACCGTTGTTTACTCAGCACATCTGTGCACTACTATTATACATGCCGTATCCATTAAGGATCCAACGAGTGCAGCGACAATTCAGCAACAACCTCTGCCTAGTGTATAAGGATAATCCACACAGCAATTCGATCTGGTAAAGAGCGTAAGCCTCAGTCGATTAAGCAAAGTGTCGGAAACGCCTTTATTCACAATGTCACACAGGCAACCGAAACGACCAGTGTGTACCTCATTCTACTGATGAGTGTTGCCGGGTACTCATCATTTCGATGCTGAAGTGGTCGTCTAGAAGTGACATGGTGATTGAAAGTCGTGAATCGAAGTCCAGTCTATCAAGCAACACCATTTAGTATAAATGCCGTATTTCGTAAGAAATCCTGGACTGTTGTCTACTCAGCACATTCGTGCATTACTATTATACCTGCCGTATCCATTTAGGATCCAACGAGTGCAGCGACAATTCAGCAACAACCTCTGCCTAGTGTTTAAGGATGGTCCGCACAGCAATTCGATCTGGTTAAGAGCGAAAGCCTCAGACAATTAAGCAAAGTGTCGGAAACGCCTTTATTCACAATGTCACACAGGCAACCGAAACGACCAGTGTGTACCTCATGCTACTGATGAGTATTGCCGGGTACTCATCATTTCGATGCTGAAGTGGTCATCTAGAAGTGACATGGTGACTGAAAGTCGTGAATCGAAGTCCAGTCTATCAAGCAACACCATTATTATAAATGCCGTATTTCGTAAGAAATCCTGGACCGTTGTCTACTCAGCACATTCGTGCATTACTATTATACCTGCCGTATCCATTTAGGATCCAACGAGTGCAGCGACAATTCAGCAACAACCTCTGCCTAGTGTTTAAGGATGGTCCGCACAGCAATTCGATCTGGTTAAGAGCGAAAGCCTCAGACAATTAAGCAAAGTGTCGGAAACGCCTTTATTCACAATGTCACACAGGCAACCGAAACGACCAGTGTGTACCTCATTCTACTGATGAGTGTTGCCGGGTACTCATCATTTCGATGCTGAAGTGGTCGTCTAGAAGTGACATGGTGACTGAAAGTCGTGAATCGAAGTCCAGTCTATCAAGCAACACCATTATTATAAATGCCGTATTTCGTAAGAAATCCTGGACCGTTGTCTACTCAGCACATTCGTGCATTACTATTATACCTGCCGTATCCATTTAGGATCCAACGAGTGCAGCGACAATTCAGCAACAACCTCTGCCTAGTGTTTAAGGATGGTCCGCACAGCAATTCGATCTGGTTAAGAGCGAAAGCCTCAGACAATTAAGCAAAGTGTCGGAAACGCCTTTATTCACAATGTCACACAGGCAACCGAAACGACCAGTGTGTACCTCATTCTACTGATGAGTGTTGCCGGGTACTCATCATTTCGATGCTGAAGTGGTCGTCTAGAAGTGACATGGTGACTGAAAATCGTGAATCGAAGTCCAGTCTATCAAGCAACACCATTATTATAAATGCCGTATTTCGTAAGAAATCCTGGACCGTTGTCTACTCAGCACATTCGTGCATTACTATTATATATATATATATATATATATATATATATATATATATATATATATATATATATATATATATATATATATTGAAGAATTGTTTTTAAATCACTTCTGGTGATGGTGATCCTCATTTTGAGATGCTGTCATATATTTCATTGAATAATTTGTATACCCAGAGAGACAAAAACAGACTATTTTTTGACGTTTCGCCCTAGAGGGCTTTTTTAATCTAAAACATAGGCACAATTACAATAAGATCATTAGCGCAATGTAATTGCGCTAATGATGCTATTTGGTGAAGCAGTAGTGCTGATTCAGCACTCAATGATGATGTCACTAGAGATTTTCTAGTGCATCATTCACATGATTCGTTGATAGAGCCGTTTGCTAGTCCTCCTCTGCAATCAGCAGTGGGAGGGAACTGGCACTGAATAGTCATAGTGATGACGAAACGGCGTCTAACAATGATCTTCGTTGTTCTTCTACGTCTGGTTAAATGACTAACAAAATTCATGCGGATTGGTATCACTCTCGTTTTGAGATATTCATAAAATAAGTTAGCCGATACACAAGATACCTTGCGCTGGCATTCGCCAGTGCTTTTTGCGCTAATGATCCTATTTGATGAAGCAGTAATGCTGGTTTAGCACTCAATTATGATGTCACTAGATGTTTCCTAGTGCATCATTCACATGATTCATTGATAGAGCCGTTTGCTACTCCTCCTCTGCATCCAGCAGTGGGAGGGAACTGGCACTGAATAGTCATAGTGATGACGAAACGGCTTCTAGCAGTGTTTTTCGTTGTTCCGCATCCGGCTAAAATGACTAACGTATATTATATCAATATACTATATTATATTAATATAATATATTATATTAATATAATATATTAATATATTATAATATATTACAATGCTTTTAATTCAACATTTGAAAGATTTGAAATGTAGGAATTATCAGGTTTCATGTTTCCAAAATATTTATAACATTCTTTCCCATTGTATTTGTTGCTTTAATACGTTTGTCTTCGTCAACTTTATTTTTAAATAAGTCCCTTGCAATGATACTTAAAGAATTTGTTAAATTTTATCTTGAAAATTCTTTAGGAATATTTTAATCAGAGATCAAGAACATCAATCTTAAAAAGAAATCAGATAATTAAACGATGATCACTCAAACTTAATAAGTCACTATAATTAACGGAAACATTACATTCCGAACTGGATAAGCATAGATCGAGGAGGCTTTGAGAGTTGTCTCTAAATCTGGTAAAATCTTATACGTGCTGAGTCAAATGACATTAATTAATGACATAGAGGAGTAGAGTAGACTGATAATCTCAACCTGGAGGTCGGTAATAACTTGTTCAAATAACGTTGGGAGCATTACAATCTTCCAACATGCATACATTGTAATTGATCGAAAATTGATTATATTAAATGAAGTGTATCATAATACTTAGTGAGTCAGATAGAGAACTACGATAAAGGATATCAATAATCACGCTATGAGATTAATGTTCAACCACGAGATCATATACCACAAAGATTCTTAGCGGTCAATTGAATGACAACTCAATACCTCGACACTCAACTGATTATGGACATCAATACATCGACATACGTGTAATAAATCAAGCAAATTAATGCATTGAAGTCAGTTTTGAATATTAAAAGATAGGAATATTAAAGCTTTTTTATTCGACGAAATATTGCAAAACATCACTATCATTTAATTTACAAACTAGAGAACATAAGATTGTCTGTATACTTTAACTTATACTTCAACGAATAAATGTCATTATCTAAGCAAATTAATGATCTTATAAAATTTATTAAAAAAATCGAATAAACAAATTATTAAAAAACGAAGATGCATAATAGAGAGCATGACCGGAGGAGGATCGTCAATGCTGCTTCCGTGATGGGTAGTAGCGTGATATGTCCGTATCTACGTCGGTCCGGTTTGAAGTTATCAAGACAGCACGACATTTGATTAGATTTGTTTTTTTAATGAAACTATTTCTAATAAAAAATAATTAAAAATTAAATAATTGCTAACGAACAATCGATTTCTAAAGGGATATTATTTGTATGATAAAATCCTTAGATTTTATCATAAATATTAAATAAAATTTTATTGTACCCGAACTTTACTATAAAAAGGCAGAGTTTAATATTTAATGGATAAATATAACTATTACAATATTTATTAATTTTCAACTATAAATCCTAATTACATAATTCGAGCTGAAAACAAAACGTTTCATCTTACAGTATGCAAATAACGCTTTATGATACGCTTAGAATAAAAACAAGTCTTGATATGCAAAAGTTTAAGTTTCTAAGTTTTAGTTATACAAATAATGTTGCCATTGATACTATTTTTGCCATCTTGGGATTTTTTCGGAGCACTGATGATATTGGTTTGATAATCCTCGTACCCAAAGGGTTATTATCATTGTCGATTAAAACAACGTAACTGCTATCGAAACGTGCTCTTCCTGGTTTATGAAAATATCCTTTACAACCGACGACAATGGCTTTACACATGCGGCCGCAAAGGGCTAAGAGAACCCTGTCTCCGATTGATGCACTGTTTTGTTCATTATACACATTGATAATTATGGGACGCCGCTTGTAAAGCATTCCTTCCAAAGCAAGACGACTATTGTCCACGATTTCAACTCTACTTCTATTTATCAAACTTAGTTTCAGAGAAGTTGTCGAAAATAATCGATTGAATATCATCTATGCATAAAATGTTATTGATCATTTCTCTAGAAAATCAAAAATTAATTAACATTAAAAATTATTTAGCCAAGACAGCTTAGTTTTATTTCATATAAAAATTTTATCAAAATCTCCGAATTTGAATAATACCTGCTGATTTTTCCTAATTTAATTAAATTGAATAAAAACTAAGAGTGAAAACCTCATATGCCACTTTAGACATCTGAGTGGGGGAATTTCCCTCGTAAAGGGGGGGAATTCGCTTCATGTCACTATGAGGAGTGACATGATCACTTTCGCTCCATTAGAAGTGACATGGAGCATGCAGCTCGTTGATCGAAGCCAGTTTCAATCGGCAACTGCATTGAATACATAACGAATTCCATTCGGAATCCTGACCGTTGTTTCATTCCGCACTTATATTCTATATGCCGAATGGTATTTCAATCATTTCGATGTTGAAGTGGTCGTCTAGAAGTGACATGGGTCCTTCAGTTTGTTGATCGAAGCAAATTTCGACACTGATGAGTGTTGCCGAGTACTCCATAATTTCGGAGCTAAATGGTCGTCTAAAAGTAACATGGTGCCTAAAAGTCGTGAATCAAAGTCCAGTGTATCAAGCATCACTATTTTCTATTATATATAATTTGTTGTTACACATGCTTTGGGGCACCCACCGGTGTACTCATAAATAAATCACTATGTTTATATCCTCTGCTGAGCAGATAAGCTAATGTACACAGCGAATGTTCTGGTTCGAGAACGAAAGCCTCAGACGTTTAGGCAACGTGTCGAAAATGCCTTCTTTTACTGTCACACAGTCAACCGAAACGACCAGTGGGTACTTCATTCTATCGATGAGCGTTGCCGAGTACTCCATCATTTCGATGTTGAAGTGGTCGTCTAGAAGTGACATGGGTCCTTCAGTTTGTTGATCGAAGCAAATTTCGACAATTACATAAAACTATATACAATGGTGTTACTTGATAGACTGGACTTCGATTCACGACTTTCAGTCACCATGTCACTTCTAGACGATCACTTATAGACGTCTAGAAGTAGCATGTTGACTGAAAGTCGTGAAATAAAGTCCAGCCTATCAAGCAACATCATTTTTGATAAATATCGCATTTTGTACTCAGCACATATAATACATATTATACATGCCGTATCCATTTAAAATCTAAAGAGTGCAGCTACAATTCAGCAACAACCTCTGCCTAGTGTTTAAGGATAGTCCGCACATCAATTCGATCTGGTAAAGAGCGTAAGCATTTTTCAATTATGCAAAATGCCGGAAACGCCTTCGTTCACAATGTCACACAGTCAACCAAAACGACAAGTGGGTACTTCATTCTACTGATGAGTGTTGCCGAGTACTCCATAATTTCGGAGCTAAATGGTCGTCTAAAAGTAACATGGTGCCTAAAAGTCGTGAATCAAAGTCCAGTGTATCAAGCATCACTATTTTCTATTATATATAATTTGTTGTTACACATGCTTTGGGGCACCCACCGGTGTACTCATAAATAAATCACTATGTTTTCCTCACAAAGAGGCATAAACACCAGGCAGCATTCTATATATCCTCATCAGACCAAGAAATAGAACTGAAGTATTCTCGCAATATTCAAAGTCGTTAGGTATGCCCAATCATCATATGTATGACGACAAACTTTAAAGCGGTATCCGCGTTTCGCTTTAACGGAGCTCATCAGTACCGTGACTTTAATAATCATCCATAGGCACCTTAACACACGCTTAAACTTGGTTTAATGCTCGAAAAACAGAACTACCTTTAATCTGAATCATCGGAGAGAATTTAGCATATGCTCTGTGCATAGCAGGGCGTATTGCAGTTTAACCATGCATTAGGCACTAAATTCCTTTAAATAGAAATGCTGTTTTACAAGGACACCTTCAAGTGTACAAATATATAAAATATAATTTGTTGTTACACCTGCCCTGAGACTTCCAATAATGTACTTATAAATAAATCATTATGTTTTCCTCGTGAGGAGGCATAAACACCAGGCAGCATTCTATATATCATCATCAGACCAAGAAATAGAACCGAATTATTCTCGCAATATTCAAAGTAGCTACGTATGCGCAGTCATCATATGTGGTACGACAAACTTCCACAACTGTAGACGCGTTTTGCTCTAACGGAGCTCATCAGTACAGTTACTTCAATAATGATCCATAGGCACCTTAACACACGCCTAAACAGTGTTTAAAGCTCCAAAAGCAGAACTATCCTTAATCTACACCTACCCTGGGACACCCAATAGTATACTCATACATTTTTACTCGCTATTTTTATTAATCAAATTGAAAACGTATTTTCGGTGTAGAAATATCCGGTGATTAGAAAAGAATGCAAAGATTAAAATGGCCTTAATGTCAACCTTATGATTTGATGTGGCATTCAGTGAACCGCTGCTTACAAAAATATAGGAAAATGTTGGTATAAGTTAAAAATAATAATTCTAAAATTATTTACTTTAAAAGTGTGAGCGCATTCATCAAGTGCTTACAATTACATAATCACTTTGCATAGGAATGTTTCATTGCTAATTGCAAAGTATGCAAAGCGATCCTCTAAACCTGTTAAGGTTATCTTTGGTCTTATGATGTATCAACCATTTAACATGCGAGAAGCACTTCGTGTAAATTCTGTTATCTATGGAGATCATCTCGTCACACTGTCGCAAAATATCCAAATTGCTTAAGACTCACACAACGCGCTGGCCAACTTTTGTTAATTACATATAATAGAAATTAACCGATAAATCTAAGATCAAATCCAGGAAATTAGGTTGTCGTAATGATAGTTAATGAAATTGGGTTAATGGCATTAGTCATAATGAAATTAGGTTGTCATTGCAATAACTGCTCGCTATAGTAATGTATTCACTATACTTTGATATTCTACGTATAACACAAAAGACTTTGAGCAAATATATGGACAGCAAATCTAATAAGATCACGATAACTACTTATCTTGTACCAGATATTGGATCCTTACCATTTGACTCCTCTATACGATATTTCTTCTTATAATTTCAATGTGGCGTATAGGTATTTAGGTTAGATCCTTCTCCATCAAATTTCACAAATTGGCAAGTGCTATAGAGATTTATAAAATATATGCTAGCTGTATCCATTAAATTCTTTCCAATTACTGCATATGTTTTTACTCAGAGCCTTACTTGTTTTTATATTTCTTATACTTTCTACATATACCTCGAACTACTAATTTGTTTAGCCACCAAAGCTAAGTCGTTGTCATTTAACCTTGACCCGGAATCATATTTAACGTCAAATCTCATCTAAGCCATGCGGAGAGAGCCAAAATAAATATAGTGATATAACGATCATGTAAGAGGGATCTGAAAGCTTTTATATTATTATTACAACACAGCACTTTAACCACAAGGGCTGTTTTGCCTGCTCATCGATAACCGAACGTCAGTAAAATATACACGACAAAAAGTAAAATAAAAACTCAGATTCTTGGGTATGTAGCTCGGTTTCATTAACGGAAAGACAAACGAGTCTCTGAAAACTACATAGGCTTCGCTGTAGTAGGCGTGTGCAGTTCATAAACGCTTAAAATTTCCGTTTGCTAATTATAATTTGATGCATATTATTACAACACAAGGTTTTAACCACAGGGCTGTTTTGCCTGCTCATCGATAACTGGACTATAGTAAAATGTACATGACAAAAGAGTTTAGTTTTCGTTTGCTTTACGATAACTTATTTAACAATTGTATAGATATCTCTCTAAGTTTTTTAGGTGTCTGATTGATATAAGAAAACATCGTCATTTTTTGGGTATGTAAACTTATTATTTCCCAGGATGCCTGGTTTTGCGCACCGAGTTCGAGGTTTTGCCACAGATACGAATTTTTTAATGTGCGAATCAGCAATGAAGAGTCTTAAGGATGTTAAAGCAGTCATTATATGTATCTGCCGTTCATATATAGATGAAAATTTACTATTTGAAGTCAAGACTGATGAATCAAAAATAGCGAGCGATAGTGGCTACTTTGAGCCAGGGTGGTAATATTGTCTAAACGTTAAAAAATTCACTTCAGCAATTGAATTAGAATATCTGGCCATTATTAGAAGCTCTGACCAATATTTAGGCTCTTTAAGAATGAGGCAGAAATGTACGCCATTCAGAACTCAATAAAATTGTGAAAATTGCCCTAGCTTCCGCAGGAATTTCATCCAGACTGGAACCTGTCAGTTTGACTAGAGACGACGACAAGCGGCCCGACGGAGCTTCGTTACTGCCGTGAGAGGTGGGGCGAGTACTTGTTTGGGACTTTACATGCCCAAACACTCTCGCAGCCAATCACATAGCGCGCAGTACATTCTGCAAGTTCCGTTGCTGATCATTCTGAACTTGTGAAGCATACCAAATATAGCGGCTTAGATGAGCGGCAGTACGAGTTTGTTCCGATCGGCATCGAAACCATGGGAGCAGTTGGTATCAGCGAAGCGGCTTTTTTGCAGCTTCTGGGAAATTATATCGGTCGACCGGAGATAAACGGGCAATGAATTTCCTCATTGCCCGTCCGGGAAACGCGACTTGTTTTGCGGAATCGGCAGGAGAACCATCGCTATATTTCTAATGAACTGTATTTATTTATTTTACTTCGAATAGGATCACAAACGAAAAAAATGTTATTAATTGATACTGAAAGGTTCAAACACTCAACTAGCCAGTAAAAAATGCTTTATCCATAATCAAGAAGATGCTAACAGTAGTCAGCGAAATATCAAAAATAATTTTTTTCCTTTGATCCAGCTCCAATAATTATTTAAAAAATTGAATGCTGACCAAAATGAATTCCTACCCCAACAACGACAACCTCAACCATTAACTTATCAAAATTAAATAAAGCTTCCCGCTAAGCTACTGACGAAAATAGCAATGAAGAAGGAGCGTCAACTCAATCAAACTTGGATATAGATAGAGCGATGAATACGATGACAGTCAATCAATCTAATAACGCTGTTCACAGTAGTAAAATACAACGAAGTAAACCTTCTTCCTTGTCGACAGCTACATAGGGGAAG
This sequence comes from Pomphorhynchus laevis, assembly GCA_012934845.2. Lineage (NCBI taxonomy): Eukaryota > Metazoa > Acanthocephala > Palaeacanthocephala > Echinorhynchida > Pomphorhynchidae > Pomphorhynchus > Pomphorhynchus laevis. Next base: position 67,676 of record WNNJ02003702.1, read on the forward strand.
AATCAAGGTATATAACTAAATAAATCTAGTATATATGAATATAAAAACTGTTTTGTTGTTTTGTAGATTGTTGAATAAATCCTCTTCGTTTAGTCTTCGTTCGCTTTACGACCACAAAAGCATTCGAAATGCGCCCTAATTACTTCATCTGACTGACGAGAATGTCTCGCATTAAATATGGATTAGCAAACAATTGTAGCCAGCTTAGGCTTTTTGACCGCAGTGTCAAGCTATTTTCCGCCCCAATAATTTTATAAATTTGTAGTTATGTAAAAATAGGTCAAATCCAACCGGTTTGATGATTAAATTGCTCATGACAAATTAACGGGTCAATAACTCTCAATTAAGAGTATTTTTTCTATTGTGGTTGTAAAATAAAAAAGACATCCCAAATTCATCGTTGTTCATATTAGTTACTAAATGAACTCCAGAAAAAATTTAAATCATCAAATTGATTTATGCGCAATTCTGCAAATTTGCAACTCATTCTATTGTGATATTTGAAAAAATTATAAAAATATATTTTTTTAAATATTATTTTAAAATGATAATTTTGCATAATTCGACTGAGTAAACTCGTAACATTGATTGCTCAGCTAAGTTTCAAATTATCGGCATGAAAATTGCAAATCTTAATACACGGATATTGAATGTATGCAAACAAGCTTTGTACTTTATCGTCAAAGCGATTTATTCTATCGCCACAAAAATGTCATTATGATGTTATCGATTGGAAAAAAATATCATTGTAGATTGTGTTGCACTTAACCTCTCTCTATTCATGGGTCGACGGAATAGTCACAAGTCGCCCAATGTTTTATGGAAGACAGCAAAATATAAACTTTTTTACTTACACACGATCCGTAAAAATGGGCGACTTAAGGCGACTATTTATTACAAAATTGGGCGACTTTAGGCGACTATTTATTACAAAATTAGGCGACTTTAGGCGACTATTTATTACAAAATTGGGAAACTTGTGACTATTCCGTTGACCCATGAATGGGTATTAAGTGCCACACAATAGGCTATTTAGAAGAATTGCACGCAACTCGTTACGTTAACAACATTTAGATCTTATGATTTGATTTACAATTAAATAAACCATAATCCAGTCACTATTAGGTGACATTAATTAAATATGCTTTCTCATAAACTTGTAAACATCGACAATGCATATTATTTAATGTATATTAAATAAAAATGATCAATTACATATTAAATAAAAACTATTTTTTATTAAATACTATAACCATATTAAATATGTTTTTTTTCTGAACTAAATTATTTAATATTATTAAATATTTTTAATATGTATTATAAAAAATACATAAAACGACTATGTACTAAAAAACTAATTGAAAACAGTTGGCAAAAGTAAGTGCTATCAAAACGGTCTGAAGCCAGTTTTCTTTATCTACTACCAAAGATACACAAGCCACAATTGCAGATGCGTCCAATTATTGCTAGCTATATATCATTTAGTCACAAACTTGCAAAGCAAATAAATAAATTACTTACGAAATACTGTGTAAAGTCCTTCTCATATGTTAGAGATGGTCCACAGTTCGCCGAGAAAGTTCGTGCATATTGCAAACCTACTGATTGGCTCGTCACAGCGGATTTTAAAGCTTTATTTACGAATATACCTCTTGAACCTGCCATCAAACTAGCAAGTGAAATACTTGCAAGGAATTGTGAAGTTCCAAAATTGTCAATAGAACATTGGACGTCACTATTACAATGGTGTACATGTAAAAATGCATTCTGGTTTAACAACAACATATATGATCAGATAGACGGAGTTGCTATGGGCTCTCCTTTGGGACCAGTTCTTGCAAATAACAATATGAGTTATTGGGAGTGATATATTTACAGTCTTACCGAATTTACAACATTGGTGGAGATACGTGGACGACGTCTTCATGATTTTATCCGATCTGCCAAATAAAAAACTATTAACGGATACATTAAACTTAAAAGACCCTTCAATTCAATGGGACGTCAGTTTGGAAAGCACTAATCGTTCAATACCTTTTCTGGGTGTGTTGGTTAGGAAAAAAGAACTAAGTATAGAAACGTCATTGTTTCGCACATCTCTTGGTTTCCTCCTCCATGGCACACGCATACTGCAAATCGGTACAAGATTTCCACCGCAGTAGCATTATTTCTTCGTCCTGCTCTTATTTGTTCCTCAAAGCGATTAATGGAAATGGAACATGACCAAGTAGAGAAAACACTAAAGAAGGTTGGATATCCTGCTGTGGGCAATTAAACTAGCCAAAAACAAATCACGTGACACTTGGTTTCGCCTACTCTCTAACCAAGGAACAAAAATTCAAAATCCAGAAAGCGACAATCAACATATGCTCGCTCATCCCATATTAATGAAAGTTGCAATAACCGTTTACACAGGAATCTTAAGAACTTAGGACTGCAAAATGTGTATGTGTACCACAAAAAAAGCTAGTTCACTGACGGGATTATTTAAAATCAAGAACCAATATCAATCCCTTGGTACCGTATACAAGATTCCTTGTTCCGATTGCGATGCTTGCTATGTAGGACAGACGTGCCAAAAGCTGAAACAACGAGTGTACCAACACAAATATGCACTCAGACGGCAATTGCAAACCATGTATACAATAGCGGACATGCTGTAGACTTCGAAGGAACAATGAAATTAACAGCCGAGAATGACTTAAATCGAAGATTAGTTAAAGAGGCAATATTAATAAACACATGCCCAACAATTGGTGGTCGAAAGCTCAACAATTTTTATTCAATAACAATACTTTTCATGTCTATAATGTTCTCCCACAATCACCGCTTTAATCTAAAAAAGGCACGAATGAAATGTTCACAAAAATATTATAAATACATACATTTTATTAAAAATGTATGTATTTTTAGCGGAACACTCGACATCATCGCTGTTCCCAATCGTTTTGCTGCCTACACCTCACTGTCATTCTCCGATCCTGGTCTATCCGATCACTGTCTCGTCACCCTTGATATCACTTCCAAACACTTCCCGCTTCACAACCTACCATCTTACGCCGCCCTTGGAGAAATCTTGACCTCCCCCTTCTACGCTCCGCCTTACTTAAATCGTCTCTATCTTCTCACACAATAACATCATCCTCTCCTCACGATCTTGCCTTCTTTTCGACTCTGAACTCACATTCACTCTCGATCTTCTCTTGCCTCTCAAGCCTCACCCTCAACCATAGCATACACGATATCGCAATTTCTACCTCCAACTGTCTTTCTTCTATCTACAAACGTCTCTCCCATCTTCGTCTCGTTCTAAACCCAGACAAGTCCAAAATAATGTGGATCCTCCTCCGTCAACCTAACATATATCCTTCCCTTGTATCTTTTGCCTCGTGAATTATCCCCATAGTACATAATCTCACTTTCTTATGCTTCCATTTTGATGATCACATTTCCCTTAAACACTTCGTTCGCGACAAGGTTCGCTTGTCAAACTTAATTCTCTGTGACATCCGCCGGATCCGTCCCCTTATCGACTTTCGTTCCTGTTTGTCTCTTCTTTCATCGCTTATTTTCCCCAGAATCGATTACTGCATTAGCATTTTCGCCGATTCTCCAAAATCCATCATCTTACCCATACAACGCATCATCAACTCCTCCGTTCGAGTGCTCTTATGTATCCGTCGCTTTGACCAAACATCCACATATATTGTCCAACTCTCCTGGCCCACCATCCACATCCTTATACAACTCTGCTTTCGTCTCATCGCTGTCGGATTCCCATCGTGCATTAACCTACCTTTCTTAGACGGCACTCGTCCCAACTCTCTCTATCACTGCGTTCCCGTAATTCCCTCTTACTCTACGTTCCCAATTACTCTAACAACTACGGTCTCCGATCCTTCCTCGTCGCCGCCCCACTCGCCTAGAACCCGCTCCCACTTGACGTCCGCGGCGCTACCTCCTTTATTACATCCAAATGCCGCATCCGTACCCACCTCCTTGATACATGATTTGGATTTTTGTTGTTTGTTGAAATTGGATTATTTAGATTAAGAAAATAATAATCAAATAGTAAATAAATATAAATAGTAAATAATTGCAAAAGATTTATATAATTTAAATCAAGTTAAAATAAAAAATTGAAATTTAAAATAAACGTCATTTTTATGAATTGACTAATAAATAACAGACGTTGTATCAGAATAAGAATTAGAGGTCATCAGGAGGAACTGCTATGCTATCAGGTTTCGGCCCCTAACTCCACTATCCAACATAGCAGCGGGGCCAAATACGTGTTAAGGACGTATTTCTACTGATAAAATTTGATTATCTAGGATTTTATTCTAATACAAAGTATATTATTTATTATCCATAATTGTATCAGAGTTTACAATATGTATATCTATTAAATTATTTAAATGATTTTGAAGAAAGCCAATATCCTTACAAATAGTTGCAATTCTTATAATTATTAATAATATTTAATCACGTACTGCCTAACGTTTCTCATAAAAATATAACTATGAACTAATAACTCTAATTTATTTATTTCTCAGATTGAATTCTTAATTGAATTTAAATATCGATGCTATATTTATTGTCATTGTAATTGAGACTGTAAAAAGAAATGCTGATATACAAATCATCATTTATGTAATCGCTAATTCAATTCATTTCTAAATTGAATTGCTAGTCATTTGGTATACAAAATGACTTTAATTTATTAATTATCTATATTTCATGGTTTTCCCACTCAATGACAGATGCTGGGCCTGTTTCAAGACCCACCTAGCTTTCTTTAGGATACGTTTAAGTGTATCCAGGTCAGCTTTCGCCGACCAGTTCACCGTAACGGTGAACCCAGGTATTTTAAAAAAATTAATAATATACGTTAACGTTAAAGTTTATAATAAATTATAATATACTTGAATAATTCAGTAACTTAGTTAATATAAATTAATTAAAAATTGAATTAAAAATTAATTTGGCAAATTTATTTAGTTGATTATTCATTTTATATATTAAATTATCGTAATGGTTGATAGATCAACTATATTGAACGTTTGTATTAATATTAAGTATTCGCACGGTTTTGATGCGAATAAATAAAATGTACATATAAAATGTATCATCCTGAGAATTATAGCTAACTGCTATCATCATCAGAACAAAATTATGAAAAATGTACAATGAAATCAAAATATATAGTATATTATATAATTATGTTTCGACGTACGGATGCGACATTTGGATGCAATAAAGGAGGGAGCGCGGCAGACGTTGAGTGGGAGCTGATTCCAGGCCAGTGGAGCAGCGACGAGGAAGGATCGGAGACCGTAGTTGTCATTACTACACTAGTCATTACTTTTTAAAATATCTAATATTTTCTAAAGATGACGACAACTGTACCAGAATAAATTTCGTATTTTATAAAATAAAATATTCTTATCGATTAAAATAAAAATTATTAATAAATATTAAATTATATTGAATCATCCTCAGAACAAAATTATAATTTTGCCCTTCGAAAATTTGACTATATATAAAAATAATAATTTTACTCTCTCCACTAATAAGTGAACTAATGAGTGAACAATCAATTTGTAATGTAATGCGTTAGCATTCATCAAGATTTACGTGACATGTGGGCTCTGCAACGTGCTGTACTTACGATTTATACAATTGAACCTTTGATCAAGCTAAAGGTTTTGCGGGCATTTGCTGTTTCTCTATCAGGTCATTGTTGTTCATTTTTAAACTTGCCAATTGAATCAAGGAATTGTAAACCGATGAAACAGCAAATCAATGCAACAATTCATGCCCGTGCAATGAAAGAGTTTAATTTTAACTATAAAAGAAACCAATTATCATAGCACGTGCTTCACAATTCACATGTTACAACGCAAATGTACACTTCAACTAATTTTTGTAAATTTTATATGCAAAAATCTTTAAAAAGTAGTCGAATCGTTAAGGAATTGAAATAGCACATTTTATAAAATATTCAGGAACGATCAGGTAAAATTGACCTGATCGTTCCTAAAGAACCCGATGAGAATCAATTATTATATATTGTAAACTTAAAGAAGCAATAATGCCACAGCAAAAGTCAATGTTAATATCACAAATGGAAAATAATTAATTTATTAAGGATTAAATAAAGTTTAATCATTTAAATACTTCATTTATGCCCAAATGTATCAATGAATTTGCGAAATTAATAATATACGTTAACGTTAAAGTTTATAATAAATTATAATATACTTGAATAATTCAGTAACTATTATTACTATTTAAGTAATAATTCAGTTAATATAAATTAATTAAAAATTGAATTAAAAATTAATTTTGCAAATTTATTTAGTTGATTATTCATTTGATATATTAAATTACCGTAATGGTTGATAGATCAACTATATTGAACATTTGTATTAATATTAAGTATTCGCACGGTTTTGATGCGAATAAATAAAATGTACATATAAAATGTATCATCCTGAGAATTATAGCTAACTGATATCATCCTCAGAACAAAATTATGAAAAATGTACAATGAAATCAAAATATATAGTATATTATATAAATATATTGTATTAAAATATAAATATACGTTTATATTTAATTAGTGGAGAGAGTGAAATTATTATTTTTATTAAAAGTCAAATTTTCGATAGCTAACTTATATCATCCTAAGGGCAAAATTATGTAAAATTACATTATGTAAATATCACATATGGAAAATAATTAATTTATTAAGAATTAAATAAAGTTTAATCATTTAAATACTTTATCATTCATGTTTAATTATTCAATTTAATCATTCATTTTTAAAAATTATATAATTAATAATTATATAAGTGCAATCATCATCAGGATAAAAAATTTTGTCTTGAGGATAATAGCAGTTAGCTATCGAAAATGTTACTTTTAATAAAAATAATTTCACTTTCTCCACTAATTAAATATAATAATTTAATTATTATTTAATCATTAAAAAAATTAAAAGCATTGAATCGGAATGAGACATGCTGGGTTGACATATTTGTGAATGGTTTTAGGGCCAAACCCAGCCAAAAAACGTTAAAAACGTTTAAGATTTTGTTATCAATATTTCTTTCGCTAATTGTGGACATTGTCAGGATAAATTATAATTAGCTGGAACACTTATAAATTTTCTTCCAGAAAATTGAAGAAAATTTATAAGTGTTCCAGCTAATTATAATTTATCCTGACAATGTCCACAATTGGTGGAAGAAATATTGATAACAAAATCTTAAACGTTTTTAACGTTTTTTTGGCTGGGTTTGGCCCTAAAACCATTTACAAAAATTAAACGATTATAAAAGACAGGAAAAACAAACTGATTTAAAGAAAAATTAGATAACATTAAAGATCATCACAGTTAAAGACATTAGAGTGGGATTAAGATAAAACAAACAACGAAATCAAAATATATAGTTAGTTCACGGCGCAGCAAATCCAGGTGTTCAAAATCCTTTCCAGAATCTTGTTTACCATAGAGCAGGAGACCAAATTCATGTTCTATATAAGTGCAATTATATAAGTGCAATCATCATCAGGATAAAAAATTTTGTCTTGAGGATAATAGCAGTTAGCTATCGAAAATGTTACTTTTAATAAAAATAATTTCACTTTCTCCACTAATTAAATATAATAATTTAATTATTATTTAATCATTAAAAAAATTAAAAGATTATAAAAGACAGGAACAACAAACTGATTTAAAGAAAAATTAAATAACATTAAAGAACATCACAGTTAAAGACATTAGAATGGGATTAAGATAAAACAAATAATTAAAAAATAATCATTAGAAAAATAATTATAATTCAATTTAAATTTAGATTAATTTAATGATATTTGAAAAGGATTTGTTTTCAAAAAACATGAAACATTTAAGATACCGTTCAACTTACGAGAAAATTTAACTTTTATTATTATTTGAAAAAACCCTAGAATATTTTTTAATAAGATTTTTTCAACTTATTCAAATAATATAAACATAATGCGAATTCATCGGTTAGTGTTTATTTTTGATTGTCGATAGTTCGCATTACCAACCACCGGCCTGAAATGAACATTAACAATCCAGCTGACGATGCAAAAAATATAGTTTCAAACATGTTCTTGAACATCCAGCAATAGACAAGCCCGCCAATAAGACCTGAAAGATTTAAATTAATAAAATATGTTAAATATTAAATTTTAATTAATAAATTTAATTAAAATATGAGATATTTAATTAATATAATTAAACAAGGACAATTAATACATTCAAAAAACATTGTTATAAAGTAATAAGCAATTCATGATATTTTGAATTATTAAATGACGTCTTGATTATTAATGACGTCTCACATTATCACATCTTACGTCTCACTTGAAATAGCACGGCTACCCTATTCCTGAGCATACTGATTTCCGGTTAATATACGCTTCTGAAATTCAAAAGTATCTTACCAATGTTCGTCCCTTTAGTGTCGCTGGCCCCGACGACATTTCGCCATTCCTGCTCAAAGTATTGTCGAGTTACTTGGCCAGGCTTCTTGAGGTGGGTGATTTTTGCTTAGAGTCTGGCTACTAGAAATCTACCAGAAGGATGGAAAACTGCGATTGTTGTTCCTATTCCCAAAAAATTCATTGCATCATCATGTATCGATTACAGGCCAATAAGCTTGACCTCTTCGATATGTCAAGTCCTTGAACGTGTTATCTACAGTGGAATATCTGACTATCTCGTCTCTCTTGGTATATTCTCGTCCGCTCAGCACGGTTTTCGTCACGGTCGTTCGTGTTTGACGAACTTACTGCGCTCGAAATGTGGACCCAATCGTTGAGTGTTGGCAGCTCGGCCGATATAATCTTTATTGAGCCTGATCAGCTTGCTAGCTCACTACGGTATTTCTACAACATTGCGCAATTGGATTCGTGATTTCCTTTCAAACAGATTATTTCGAGTGAGGGTTGGCAGTAGCCTGTCTTCTGCTAGGCCTGTTAATTGTGGCGTTCCCCAAAATACATTCTTTGGTTTCTTGCTTTTCTTTATATTTCTAAATGACCTGCTCTTACGCATAAATTGGCATTTGCTGATGATGTGAAAGTCTGGTGCGATAGAATTTCCAACCCACAGGGTCAGCGCTTACATCACGATCTTTACACGATATATAACTGAAGTACTGTTACCGGTATGACCATGAACGTTGACAAATGTGTCCACATGAAGCTTGGCAACGGTAAACCTGATCGTGACTTTTATTTAGGATGTCAGAAGCTTCACACTATATCTGTGCACAGAGACCTTGGAATCATTTTGAAGAACGATATCAAGACTCGACACAATACTGATTATATCCATGGTAAAGCAATTAAGTCTCTGTATTGTATAAAGAACACATTTGCTAAGCTTAAGCCGGAACTATTCAAGCATCTATATTGCGCCTAAGTCCGCCCGCATGTGGAATACTGCATCACAACAACTTTCCCATCCACCAAAGCTTAAATGACGAACACTGAATCTATCCTACGTAAAGGAAGCAAACTTTGTTTTGGCTCACATTATTCTTACACTGAGCGTCTAGCATGTTTGAAACTGCCTTCATTGGCTCAAATGCTACTATATTTAGATCTCGCAGCGATATGGCTCTTGGTTCATGGAACGGAAGGTTTCCCATTATCTTGTATACAATTACGCAATTCAAGTAACAGAGGCCTTGTCTCTCGCGCTGTTTAAATTCACCCACGGTAAAGTCAGGAGTGTGAGTTGGCTTTCCCACCGATCATTAAATATTTGAAATTTGTTACCTGAGGACCTTGCCAGTGCTGCTAGCTATCGCCACTTCGAAAAGCTGTTGTTGAAGTGGATTGTCAATTCCGGTTTGGATGCGTGGATCCAAAAAAGTTACAAGTTACTATCCTAAAAAGGCATTTGCGGTTAGTAACTTGTAAGCTATAATAATTAGGTAATATCATTCACAGCAATTTTTGGAAAGGCAATATCAAATTAGAATACTATGGTTACAACCACCATTAACGGTTAACTATTCACAAAATTTTTGTGGATACAAGAAAATTTGTTAATTTTCAATTTTTTATAATATATAAAGTTATCAGTGTCTCTGTCCGTTGTCCCCAGCATAGAAACTGCCTTGCCAGTTTGCACGGCCAGGCTGATCCTCTGGAGTAAAAATGTCTTTGCGCAAGGCTCGTCGCAGTGACAGCGGAGACGCTTACCTAGCTTATAAGAAAAAACAGTAGTCCCTCTACCCAAGGCGCTGAGAGTTTCAATCCCCGTTGTATGAAATCCATGCCACTGGATGTGATGGCCTCGTACTTTTTCTTCTTTCTTTCCTCAGCTTCTGTGACTACGGCACTTGGTCCTGATAACGCCGTAGATAAATGACTTGGAGACAGTGGACCTACACATTTCTCGTCCCAGCATGCAAAACACCCACTTCCCACGGGGTCACCGTGCCGCCATCCGGTCGTTTTCCGTCGGAGCGAGTGAAACCTGGAGGTTCAAGGCAGCTCGATACGTAAGCTTTTCCTAACGCATCTTGAACAATGCTGTTCAGCATTGAATGACGGGCAAAACGGCCAGCGGAACGTGAACAACTAAAGCCATGCGTTCGTAGTCTGTCAACGACCGCACCGCAACGGCACGTGTGGGGTTGAATATTGGCGTTCCTAATCGTAAGGCGATTGCCACTCTTAAGACTTCGTCTGTTAGCAAAGTTCCAGTCGTGGACATTGGAACTGCCTGTAGGAATGTTCCAGCAGCGGGTGCCTTAACGTTGATTAGGCGGCCTGTAGTAATTGCATCGATAGCACTTGCCGCGAGCTTGAGCGCACTTACCTCGAATAGAGGGATGTTTCATTCTTTTGGCGTGGTCCCAAAGTAGGCAAATGCTCGGCGACGGTGGCGTTAATTGGATAGTACCAATCATTTGGTTGTTTTCGCCGGAAGCCAGAGCTCTGCCTTTTACTAATTAAGTGCCAATGATCAAGGTTGTCGTGAAAATCTTTCGTTCCGAACAGGAATGAGTCTTGAAGTTCTGTAGGGAGAAGATCAAAGACGACCGATAGCGATGTCAGGTAAGACGATGAGTAAGCTGGTGTGGCAATGATTCTTACGCTTGAAATGCCTAGATCCCCGTGAGTTATCGGCAAAGTGGCTTGTTGCCAGCTTGATAATGATATTTTGACGTTAAGTACTTTCTCAAGTTGGTCCCTCCGAGCAGCATCATAATCCTGGAGAACACTGCTTTAGTAACATGACGTGGAGCTGAGTGTGCACATCAGTTTTGAAGCGCTGAGAACATTCTGGAGCAGTAAAAATGCAAGGTGTGTGTTGAGTCCGGCCAAGTGGCCTCCCATCAATTTCAGTTGCGATATCTTATCAAGTAGTACCTTATCATCGACTTTTGAGCTAGCTAGGGCGCCCCAGTAGAGTGGCGTCAGCCGGCTTAACGTGCTTTATACCTGGGAGAATTGTGCGAATCCTTGAAAGCGCGGTTGGTGAGTGTGAAACGAATTCGCATTTCGTTTCGTTTAGATATAGTCCGAATTCAGGGCCGAGTGGGGTTAGTAGTTCGATATAGTGGCATATGTCTTCGGTGTGGCCTCCGATAACACTGTCATCGAGATACTACACATTAAAACTGGAAGTGAGTTTTTTGAGCAGTGGATTGATGGCAAGGCAGAATAATAGCAGGCCGAGAGGATCGCCTTCTTGAACTCCTTCTTGTGATTTGATCGTGTGATCGCCGTATTGCAGGATACTTACGCCGGAATAGCGACAATTAACGAAGCGGAATAACGCGAGAAAGTGCTGTGTCGTTTCTGTCAGCACAGCTGTACGACTAACATTGTTGAATGCATTAGTATTATCTATCTTTAACAGGCCTTCCCCGCACGTCATTCCTACATAGAGGAATAAGTGTGTGGCGTACAATACCGCTTCACAACCTGATTTTACTCATACGCCGATTTGATAAGGCTTCAGAAATGTGGAAGCTTCACTGCGAATCAGTAACGAGGCAGTCTTTGCCACCAAACGACTGAGTGTATTGCCAATTGCGATCGGACGAAGCCATCCATCTTTCTTGTTAAAACTCAGTAGAGTGGCGCCAAAGAAATACGGCTGAATTGTTTTTGGTACATATTCTTTAAGGACGATATTGATGAAATTTGTCAACTGTTTGGCTAGTCCTGTGTCTCTCCAAGTGTCTCCTGTGCCGACTAGGCGTTGAAGGTGACGTGTGCGAAGTCTGTCAAAACCTCCCGCCGTTCTCTTAGGAAAAGAGCGCATCGCCGCGATAACGTCATCCGGAGTTGCTATAAGCGCATCTGGGAGATCTGTTGAATATATACCAGATTGAATATTAGTGTTCCTTAGTGGATGTTTAAGGCGCATCAACTGAGCATTTTCGTGGGATAAAAGGCGAGCTGTTCGTCACTTGAAGCAATTCTAACAGCCCTTCTGATGTCCCCGCTCTCGACCTATCTTGTTATCATCTGATGGCAATCGGCATGAAAACGAATTGTCGATTATCTAATTCACTATATTTTTCACGCTTCCGGAGCTCTGTTAAATCGGTTACACTACCCACGGACACGACATCAAGTGCTTCATAACTTGATACTAGAGTATTTACGCAGGTGAAATCCCATAATAGGAGTTTTCCATCCTTCTACTGTATCAGCGATCAACCATCTAGGCGCTTACCGTAGTTCGGCAACAGCTATGCTGGCTCTAAGCGAGCGGCAAACCTGCGGCGGAAAGAGCCGATTTCATAATCCTGTTCAATTCTGAGTGGCGAGAGTGTCGCGATTTAACAAGCGAGCAGTCGAGTTTATGGAATCCTGATAAATCTGTGCTTATTCCTCACCTGCTTAGCATTTCCCCGCAGAATTGAATGCTGAGACGGAGTGTAACCGCCATAGCAAAAGTTCTGTCGTCGATCCTAGTGCCAACAACTGAAATGGGCAGTGCTGTCAGAAACGCCCCGGAGTTATTTCCAGCTTCGCCTAGCAACCGCGCACGACTCTTAGCCGTTTCTGTCGTAGAAAGTAGGGACTTCCTGGTTAACTTGTGCAAGGGACGAGACCGACGTCTTTGAACATGAGCTTCCGTCGGTGTATTCTCTTCACACAATTCGGTCGATTGTGTTACTCCTGAAATGTATGTAGCAATGTTAATCCATCTTAGACTCCTGAGATCCGGCCCGAGTAAGGGCCCTATCAAATCCGACGTTCCAGCAAGAGACGATAGGTAGGCGGCAATAGCGACTTCTTGGTTAGGAATTTTCCGAGTCCACAAAGATCCACAGTTAGTGTTGCTTGGGCGTATGCCTTATCACTGATGTTAAGTAATCTACCCAAAGATTCGCGTAGGGTTTTGTCGTATGAATGCAGCGAAAATCTGCAATCGAAACATGGTGCACTGCGTAATAAATGAGAAATTCTAGGTATGTGGAAGCTGGATCTTAAGAGAAATATTGAAAATTGACCTGATCATTGCTGAATATTTTAAAATACATGATCGTTCCTGAATATTTTAAAATACATATCAGGATGGATATATTTCTAACAAATTTTACTTTTGATTTTTCTAGATACTGTTTTTACTATTAGAAATTAAATTGCTCATCCCAAATTTCAGTGAAGAATATCTAGTGAAAAAGGCTCACGAGTACTCTGCATTGTGTTAGGTCAGCTGGGTGGGATTGCCTCATCTCTAGACAGAGCTAGGGAGCGGAAAGGTTGCCCTTCTCGCTACCAACTCCGTCCTGGGCGAGTACTTGCATACGGGCAATGTCTTCATTTCCCATTAAGGCGCTTGTGTCCTTCGCTTTCAGGAGTTTTCCGATCTTGATGGGGGAACGGAATGAGCGATGCACCCCTCTTTTTAGATTGTGGCATAATTTGTTGTTTGGGAATTTCAGGGGAAGAGTACAATGCCGAAAGTATATCGGCCGCCATACTTTCATCTGTTTTAGTATAGATCGTTTATTAGAATCTATAATATAGAGGATATCCTTGTCGGACATTCTTGAAGCTGTTGTGGAGAAGCTTGCATCATCTTTCTTAATTTGAGCCGGACGAGAAAACTTCATCCTATAGTTCATAAAGACGGAACATTTGCGGGAAAAAGCTGGGTGGTCACCTGCACAGTTAGAACAAACGGAGAGAGCCCCTCATTTCTCCACCTTAACTAAGCTTTGACAGGAATCAAGGCTACATATTCCACAGGATTTTTTGTTGGGAAGATGAAAACATCTAATCAAGGCTGCAATTCATGCCCGTGCAATGAACGAGTTTAATTTTAACTCTTTTTAGCTTTAAAAGAAACCAATTATCATAACGCATGCTTCACAATTCATACGTTACAACGCAAATGTACACCTGCAACTAATTTTTGTAAATTTTATGCAAAAATCTTTAAAAAGTAGTAGAATCGTTAAGGAATTGAAAAATCACATTTCACAAAATATTCAGGAATGATCAGGTAAAATTCACCTGATCGTTTTTAAATATTTTAAAATACATGATCGTTCCTGAATATTTTAAAATATCTATCAGGATAGATATATTTCTAACAAATTTTACTTTTAATTTTGCTAGATACTGTTTTTACCATTAGAAATTTAATTTGTCCGCATAAAATATAAAACAATATTTCTGCAAATGTGAATTTCTTGAGATGACAAAATATAAAATAAGAATTTGTAATTTAAATTGTTTAATTAACGCATGGCTCCAAAATTACTTTATTCAAAGAACCCGATGAGAACCAATTATTATATATTGTAAACTTAAAGAAGCAATAATGCCACATTTAAAGGAAATTTTAATGTTAATGTTAATATCACAAATGGAAAATAATTAATTTATTAAGAATTAAATAAAGTTTAATCATTTAAATACTTTATCATTCATGTTTAATTATTCAATTTAATCATTCATTTTTAAAAATTATATAATTAATAATTATATAAGTGCAATCATCATCAAGATAAAAATTTTTGTCTTGAGGATGATAGCAGTTAGCTATCGAAAATGTTACTTTTCATAAAAATAATTTCACTTTCTCCACTAATTAAATATAATAATTTAATTATTATTTAATCATTAAAAAAATTAAAAGATTATAAAAGACAGGAACAACAAACTGATTTAAAGAAAAATTAAATAACATTAAAGAACATCACAGTTAAAGACATTAGAATGGGATTAAGATAAAACAAATAATTAAAAAATAATCATTAGAAAAATAATTATAATTCAATTTAAATTTAGATTAATTTAATGATATTTGAAAAGGATTTGTTTTCAAAAAACATGAAACATTTAAGATACCGTTCAACTTACGAGAAAATTTAACTTTTATTATTATTTGAAAAAAACCCTAGAATATTTTTTAATAAGATTTTTTCAACTTATTCAAATAATATAAACATAATGCGAATTCATCGGTTAGTGTTTATTTTTGATTGTCGATAGTTCGCATTACCAACCACCGGCCTGAAATGAACATTAACAATCCAGCTGACGATGCAAAAAATATAGTTTCAAACATGTTCTTGAACATCCAGCAATAGACAAGCCCGCCAATAAGACCTGAAAGATTTAAATTAATAAAATATGTTAAATATTAAATTTTAATTAATAAATTTAATTAAAATATGAGATATTTAATTAATATAATTAAACAAGGACAATTAATACATTCAAAATACATTGTTATAAAGTAATAAGCAATTCATGATATA